>JXCR01136650.1:33136-48124 GCA_002079205.1 Phalaenopsis hybrid cultivar | reverse complement strand
GTTGACCTCGTTCGTCCTTCCCTGTTCTTCTTCTGCCCGCGGCCTTCCTTCCCGATGCCGCGATAGTCCCTCGAGCCGTGGGTTTTCCTCTCTCGGCATCTTGACTCTGGGAAACTTGTTCCCTGGTACACTAGAGTAGCTTTCTTCTTCTCCTCTTCCCGATATTTCTCTCTTTGCCACTGGCTTCGGCCGCTCGGTCCGAGAAGAGCTGTTGGCTTCGTCTTCTGTAGGCAGGGAAGAAACTTTTTTGGCTTTGGTCCCAATTCGAGTGCCGTGGATTTTAGAGTGGCCTTCTTTTCTCTTCTTCTATTTTTCCTGCCTATAAGGGGCGTTCCTGGTGGTTTTGTGANCTTGCCACCTTTAGGATATGTTTCTGAAGCTTCATCAACAACAACAAAGAGACCTATTATTGGAGGAGTTCACAACACAGTTTGATAAACTTTAGATGAAATGCGAGCTAATTGAACTAGAGGAACATACTATAGCCAAATATTTGGGAGGCTTGAAGCCAACTATCAGTAACATTGTGCAACTACACTCTTATTGGTCACTAGGAGATGTCCAGATCTTAGCTTTGAAGGTAGAGAGAGCTAAAATAAAGTTGACAACTCTTATTCAAATGTTTTTTAATTGATATAATTTTTAGACAGTGCTCCTGTGACAATTGTACAAGATATAGATATGTTATTGATATCGTAAAACCCATTGAATAAAATGAAATATCATAAGTGGTCATATTTTTAAACTATCAAATGTTTTATTCTGATTTACTAAACGCTTAACTGACATGCATACTATTTGTTTCTTGTATTATTGTAGTTTACGAGCGTCAGTATTTGTTTGCTTTGGTTAGCATTATTTCTTTAAACTAACTTCTCATGTGTAACTAAGTGATTTAAAAAATGAGTGATTGAATGGGAAATTTTTATAAAAGACTCAGACAACCTATAATGAGACAAATTTAATGATACAATTTTAGTATAATTTTGTTAAGTGGCTCATTCAAATTTTAAATTTTATAGAAAATGAATATAAAAAACATAATTCTTCATTGTCCAACTGTCTTTAGCCGCTATGATTAATTCCAAGCTTTGAGACGGGTTGTGACATAAGCATTCCTTCATATGAGAGATGTGTTGGGACGCTTATAGGCTTTTTACCAACATGTTGTCGACATAAACCTCCATTGTACGTTCGAGGAGATCTTTGAAAAACTTTTTCATGAAATATTGGTAGGTCGCGTCAGCCTTCTTCACTTGGAATGACATTAGTTGGTAATAGTTTAAGCCTTTTTTGGTTTGGAAAGAGGTGGTCTCATCGTTCTTTAGATTCATCCTTATTTGATTGTACCCTAAGTATGCTTTCAGGACGTTGACCGTCCAATGTCTTGTCGTAGTGTTAATAAGTTGATCTATGTGAGGGAGAGGAAAGTTGGCCTTCTAGCATGCCTTATTGAGGATGGTGTAGGCAGCACATCCTCCAAGCTTCGCTAGCCTTTTCGACTATAATGAAGTTCGCCAGCCACATTGAGTGGTGCACCTCCCATATGAACCTTCTAAAAACTTGTCGAATTCTTGTTCAATTTCTTGCAGGCGATCCAAAGCAAAACTTTGCTTCTTTTGGAAAACTGGCTTGAAGGTCGAATTCACCTTTGAGGAGTGCATGATTACTCTCGGTCGACTCCAGGCATATCAGTCGACTCATGGCTCTTTTGAAGAAGATCTACAATTTCAAACATTTGCTTATCGGAGAGCAGAGTTCGAGTTGCGCCATTTGCAAAGGATGATCACCTGAGAGTGGAACGAAGACAAGTCTTTTTTTGGGAAATGTTTTCATCTCGGAGAACAATGTTTTTGATGCTAAGCATCATTGATGAGTGTGGTTTGGCTTGCTTGAGGTAGCACTATTGTGCTATTTGTTGATCCCCACATACAAACACCAATCGCAACCGGGGTTGAGAACTTCAACTTGAGGGGTGACATAGATGTGACGATGCCGATGATGGACTGGAGGGGCCTTGGGAAGATGGTGTTGTATGTTGATATGCTTGGCTTTGTGGGATCAATGGATCAGGTTTTTCCTTAGGTTTATCATGAATCATTTGAAGGCCGGGAGGACCGCAACCTTTTCAAGAAGAATTGTGGGAAGAGTGGCAAACTAGCTATATTCTTCTCTGATGTTGAAATTTTCAACCTGGTTGACAAGTGCAAATTCACCCTCATTGGGAAGTTCTAATCGAGACATATGGATATCGTTCAAAAGGCTTTTGAAGATCTCAAACTATTAGGACTTTGGAAGGTTGACCTCTTTGATGGGAGACATATGATGAGACAATTATCTAAAGTAGAAGACTACGCCAATATATTATCTAAAAAGTTTATGATAATAGATGAGAAATATATGAAACTGCTTAAGTGGTCTCTTGAATTTGACCCTAGCCAAAAATCACCTATAGTTCCAATCTGGTTTACACTACCTGGCCTAAAGTTGCACTACTTCAATCACCAAGTCCTCTGTTCTATTGGAGTTGCACTAGGGAGACTTATGAAATTGGATACACCCACCTTCAATCTAACCAGGCATTCAATTACAAGAATTCTTGTTGAAAGGGATATCACACTCCCTGATGTGGATGAAATATGGTTTGGTACTGGCCACAATGGGTATTGACAGCCAATTGTTACAGAACAAAAACCTTACTATTGCAATAACTGTAAACTGTTTGGGCACACCCCTGTCAAATGCTTCAGGCTTCACCCACATTTGATATTGGTAGGTCCTAACAACATCATCCATGTGGAGGAAAATATAGCAGACACTGTTAATCTTCCGGAAATATTGAATGAAAATCTAACTCATAAAGTTACTTCTCACCAAACAGATCAACAACTTTCGCCTACCGTTGTTGAGCAGTTCTTCCTCAGATCACAAATACTACGAATTTTGTTGTAGCAGATGATAGCCGAAGTGTCTTGGAACCACCTATTGCGAGAGAAGGTACTCTAGTTTTGAAGGAGTGTTAGGATCAATGTGTGTTGCAGACTGAGTCAAATCAGCAGTTTACGGATCAACATACCCCCCGGGGTGAGCTCTCCATCGAAGATCCACCTATTGTTCAGACGGGACTATCTCTGACAGATGATTGGCAGGTTTACAAATCTAGGAAGTGGAAAAAAGAATGTTAGGTCTCAGTAATTCTCAGGATGACTGTTTCATAGTTTCGGGCGGAAGCCTGCATCTCACTATGTTACTGGACTCCCAACCTAGATCCAGGGGAAGGGGAAGTGGTAAATCCACGGACTACACCCACCATGATTAGGAGTTGTTTTCTAATTTTTTTTTATATTTTTTGGGATTTTGTGTTGTTCTTTTGAGTAAGTTGTAATCCCTGTGAGTGTGTTCTTTGTACCCACTCAGTAAAACCTTTGTACCCTCTCTTTTATATCAATTAATTTTGCCTTTATATATATATATATATAGATAGATAGATATATAAACAGAGAGAGATAGAGAGAGAGAGAGAGAGAGAGAGAGAGAGAGAGAGAGAGAGAGAAGCATGCAATCATCATTGACTCCATCAATAGGCCCTAAATTACTTCATGACTATTGCTAAATCACATATTTCTCATGCATACTTCTTTCAATGCGAAAGTTCCTTAGAGGGCAATTTGTTGAATTATGTGGAATCTTTGCTTAGATATTATAACATTTAGATTGTTAATGTTGATTATTATTTACTTAGCGCTTGGTCTACTTATATCGTTACTTAGATATCAAACAATATAGATATTGCTGGTATTTAAAGTTTTGACAATTATGTTTCATTGTTAGGTTATTTTTATTTTGGAGAAAGTACGTGTCATTTGGGAGCCATTGATGGCAGCATTAACTTACAAGAGAAGCATGTGCATAATCTTGGATTCTTTTTTTTCCAGAATCACGAAAGATTTGTTGTTTTTAGATGATATGGCTGCTGAGGAGACCCTGCAGGTTCTTCTAACAAGCTTCTGTTTTGTGTTTCATGTTATCATGTAATGCTTTTCTGATGTTTTTTTTTCTAAAAATCAGCTCCAGAAACTTATCCATATGGCATTGGAGAAACTGTCACCATTATTTGATTCTGTCGCCACAGAAATCGATGAAGAGGAAAAGTCTACCGAGAAAACTTTCCAGTCATCATTAGATAAACAAATACCATCCTTACGCAAGCTCCGGAGACTAGCTGGTTTGCTTCTACTGATTTTTGTTCATTTATTGTTTCAATAATAATTGAATCGTCACAAATATTTTATGTTCATGACAGACTTGTTTGATATGCCCTTAAAATCAATCACAGCAATTTGGGAGAGCGGGGAGCTAGCCAATTATGGGTTCACCTCTTCTGAGGTAATATTAGTTCCCTTCATTATTTTTTAGTATAGCTTTTTTGGATAAGAAGAGCATTCAGAGTATACGAGGCTTTTCACAACACAGCCTTTCCTCTTGCACTGCAAAGAGATCATTTTCGTGATATGAGAGGCAACTAATCCATTGTTCCAAGCCCACCCTTTGGTTATTTTAGATGATAAGCCATAACATTTATTTGATTTGTTTGGCTATTTATCAAATCACTTATGGAAGTGATATCTAGAAAATAAATTGCTAACAATCACAATCAATTCTTTTGGGCTTGTGTGGGATTAATTTTGTTTTTTTTCTTTTTGTTTTTATTTTTTCTTTTGTTTTAAAAAACATGTCTGTTTGGTGTTTTTTACATGTTTTTATTTTTATTTGAAAAAAAAATTAACCTATTTTTGAAAACACTCAAACTAACATTGAGGTGTTTTGATTGTTTTTAAAATCAAACATACCTTAATCAAACACTCCAAAAATGTTTTGTTTTAAATCAAAACATAAAAAAAAAAAAAAAAACAAAAAACAAAAATGATCCAAACGGTCCCTTACATTTTGATCGTTTTAATGTGTATGTCAGAAAGGCATCAACACATATTTTGAGGAAATTCAACGAACTACAAGATAAAAATATGATTAAGGTTGACCATCAGAAGGAGCAAGAACCATATCATCAAAAGACCAAAGGATCCTGTTGACCAACTAAAGTTCGCTCAGAACAGGATTTGGATAGACTGAACGAAGGTTGTCCAAGACAAAAAGCGAGACTTATCTAATCGAGGGAATAAACTAGTCGAACTCTCCTTCAAATATCATCGGATGCCTCACAGGAGCCTGCTAGACTCTTTAGAAGGCCCAAATTTCTCATTATCGAACATCATCGAGCCTTTCAAACAGATCTCTTGTTAAAAGGGGTAGGCTACCTGCCAGATTATAGTGATTCATCATCTGCCTGATAGCCTAGTTCTACCCAACATCATGAGTTTCCAATCCAAGGCTCAACAGTCTACAATCAGATCGAGACAACATACTGAATGAAGTCCAAATGATCGAAGGACCACCATGGCCGACTGATTTCTTCAACTCAATAGAGTGGATCGAATGTCCTTGGCTGGCCCATGGATTGCAAGTCCTTGCTGACCGAATGATAGGGTAGTCGAACCATAGACTCCTTGATTTTCTTAATGCCCAAAATATCTTGTAAAGCCCCAATAAAAGCAGGGACAATCATGTAATTTTTCACTTTATACCCCCTTGTCTATAAATATAGAGGTCTTATTATGTAATGGGGACTTTTGGCTCTCCCTTCCTCCATGTATCAAAAATATTTAATTATATAAAAGAGTCACAAGAGCCTACAAATATCTCACTTTGTGCTAGAGTGGTAAATCGTGACACACTCATCTCTCTCTCTTNTCCCTTCCTCCATGTATCAAAAATATTTAATTATATAAAAGAGTCACAAGAGCCTACAAATATCTCACTTTGCGCTAGAGTGGTAAATCGTGACACACTCATCTCTCTCTCTTTCTCTCTCTCTCATGTTTTACATTATTCCTTGGTTGTGATTCACAAGACATGTCCGGATTCAACATCATAAATGGTGCGATGAGCGTGGATCATGCCAACAATAAGAAAAGGAACACTAGGGGAAGAAGCCCACCACAGAGATACTCCCAGCATGGAGTACGTCAAGGAGTTTTTGCAGCAGCTGATTTAGAATCCGAAAAACCACGTTTCCACCTTCTTCGGATGGTCTTTGGCTCAGAGGCTAAAACCACACCCTTGAAATAGATAGTCGGCTCCCTATGATTGGAGAACTCCTGTAGGNCCCAACATGGAGTACGTCAAGGAGTTTTTGCAGCAGCTGATTTAGAATCCGAAAAACCACGTTTCCACCTTCGGATGGTCTTTGGCTCAGCGGCTAAAACCACACCCTTGAAATAGATAGTCGGCTCCCTATGATTGGAGAACTCCTGTAGGAAAAGCCAACCAATGGTGTCCCAATAACACTCGTCCGACTCCGAACGGCCAACATCAGTCCAGGCATAGGCCATGGGCACAAAGAATAAAATCACCCCCAACTTCTTGCAGACCAACCAAGGGGACCTGAGTCTAGGCGCATCCCCCACCGTATGACGCCAGTGAGAAAATTAGTTTCAATACCTTAATTGATACCCNCTCCTGTAGGAAAAGCCAACCAATGGTGTCCCAATAACACTCGTCCGACTCCGAACGGCCAACATCAGTCCAAGCATAGGCCATGGGCACAAAGAATACAATCACCCCCAACTTCTTGCAGGCCAACCGAGGGGACCTGAGTCTAGGCGCATCCCCCACCGTATGACACCAGTGAGAAAATCAGTTTCAATACCTTAATTGATACTTGACTTGGCATTGAAAAGTTGCTACTATTTCAAACATTCTATACTTTTTCTGGTATAAAAATTATGTGAACTTTTATAATGTGTTTCTTTGTCTAATTGAGACTCAAGGAACTCGTGGAGTTCACATGAGTAATGAAACCAACACTCGAGGAACTCGAACTCGAACAGTGAAGCCGACAAGGATGCCTAGACATCCGATTGACAAAACATAAAATGAAATATTTTGCAATGCTCACGAATCATAGCTCCGTTTTCAAACTTAACTGGGTATAACTCTGGAGGTAGTTTCTTGCCCAGTAGCAACAAGCTTCGCAAAGGGTACCGAGCAAATCACTGCAAAGTTGAGTTCTANCAAGGATGCCTAGACATCCGATTGACAAAACATAAAATGAAATATTTTGCAATGCTCACGAATCATAGCTCCCTTTTCAAACTTAACTGGGTATAACTCTGGAGGTAGTTTCTTGCCCAGTAGCGACAAGCTTCGCAAAGGGTACCGAGCAAATCACTGCAAAGTTGAGTTCTAGGCGGTCACCTCTACGAAGCTGCGTCAAGATTCACTTATAAACTTAGCACATGGGGTATTTTGTCCAGTGCAGAGATCCAACCAAGAGACTGAGACTCAGCGAATGTAAGACAGGAGTCGGGCATCTACACCAAAAAACGACAACGACGCAAGATGTCTTATTAGTGTTCGAAAATAAAATCGGGCCANCACATGGGGTATTTTGTCCAGTGCAGAGATCCAACCAAGAGACTGAGACTCAGCGAATGTAAGACAGGAGTCCGGCATCTACACCAAAAAACGACAACGACGCAAGATGTCTTATTAGTGTTCGAAAATAAAATTGGGCCCGAAGAAGGTCTAGAGGTGGTTTCCTACCTAGTAGCAACAAGTTTCACTAATGGTGCCGAGAAAATCACACCATAAACGCATACAAGCATTAAAAAGTAAATGTTCANCTTTTATCGCAGATTCTTCTATGTAGGCTCAAAGAGCTTGTCCAGTTCCCTATTTTCCTCCTCCGCATCCAAGGCCGCCCAAAGCTCTGAGGTTATTGCTCCGTACTTGTCCGAATTGAGAACCTTTTTCACAACCACCCCCTCAATGTACTACACCATAGAAAGTTGTTTCCCCTCAATCGTTGAAGCCAAGGATCGGATCAAGGGAGGCACTGACTTCTACATTTTGTTGACATCGCCAGTCAGCCGGACCTGGACCCCCCCATTCTTTGGCTTACTCAACAACATATTGATACTTCCAGTCTTCTATTTTTTCCTTTAGGTCGGCCAAATGGAACTTTTGAGTCAAGCTGAAGATCACGCAGCCGTCTGCCTCAACTTGGAAGAACATGTAGGAGAAAAGCCCCTGGAACCACGAATTCTCCATCTACTTATAGCAAATCACATACGACATAATCTTCACAATTGAGTTTGGTTTGATTTGGGTGGAGGACTCACTGTAATGTTTCAGGATAAATCTAAGTTCCTTACAAAGCGATAATCGAAGACCCCACTGGAACTGGTCCCGATAGAAGAACAAGCCATTCCCAAATTTGTCGGTTGCCCGACTGTCAAGACCAACAACAAGCAAATTAATCTCAACATCAAAAACACAACCCTTCTCGAGCAACACAGCTTTAACCGCAAACAAAGTAGATTGCTCGGTCACACAAAGAGTCTCGAACCACTTTAGGGACTATTTGTTTGCCATGAAAATAAAGGCTAGAAGAGTGAGAAAGGGAGTAGTCAACCAATAAAAATGAAGAAAATTAACTAAATGCGTAGAAAAATTCACTGTTACCACTTATATATTAAGGGCCAACAAAAGTTCAAACATTGCGGCAAAGCAACATGTCAACTTCAAGAACCCAAATCTCATCAAAACAGAAATTGAAAAAAAAATTGAAGGCAAAAATTAAATTTTTGTGAAGGTTAATAAAAAATACGTTTTTATTCACTTAGAAATAACTTTACAAGTGAGTCCTCAGTTGCTTCAATCGAGACAAACCCCCATCAGACTAACTTCTCATACAACTCGCCCTCTGAACTTAAACTTATCTACACTTTCAAATTAGGCTTGGATCTACGAGACCAAACAGGTCAGCCGAACGTTGGCCAGCTCCATCTGAAGAGCCAACAACTCCAACGAGTGCTTCAGCCTCAAGGCTGCCAGGTCCTCTCAGAGCACCTCCACCACTACATTTGGTTGTGGGGCCTCCGCTGGACCCCTCTTGTGGGTCTGTCGAGTTATCAGCCATTTCCTCCTTGCTCTGTGCCCAGACCGAGGTCCCCTCAGGTGCACCAAAAGTACAAACTCGGGCGACACCTGGTAGCGACCAGTTAATGCTTAGGACCACATCACCTGCATCAACAAACGAGTGCAAGTAAAAAGAAAAGCTTATAATCACAATAGATCATTATCACAAACCTAGGGTTTTATATAACTCAGACCACTAGAATGAGGGAAAACTATCACCAGGCATTGGTGGGGCATCTGCGGCTGCTCGACCAACTTCTAGTTTCAGAACAACAGGTCCCTGATCTTGCCAAGTGCCCTCCATTTTATCTTGAAGGCCTTGTTTCAGAATTGCTGACCTCTGGTCAAGGGGTAGTGAGGCTCTAGTCCCTTGGCGGGCTAAACTGACGGCTGAATGCTAGCTGCAGTAGGTGCAACGGTCGGTGCACCAGCAGATTAGTTTCATTCCTTTTGTCGAAAAAGGGTCAGCGAGTTGGAGGATGCAACCTCGTCTTTAGGGTCTTCCATTCGCTTTTCCTTGGAAGAGAGTTGCTCAACTCGCCTCACACATTCCGTTCAACCTCCTTCTATCATTCTCTTTGTTACGTTGGGTTTCTTCGCTCCCTCGGGCCAGCTCCATTCATCTCCCTTTTTTGTTTCAATCTTCTCACCCTCAGGGCAATTGCCTTCCTTTGTCCGCTTCCTCCTCTTGGACTCCTAGAGGACTCGCGACACAGTAGTCTCCAATGGCTTTCGCTAGAATTTCCTCGGTGATATGGTCTTCTAGTGTCCTCTTTCTGCTCACCATGAAAATTCTCTAGAAACCAGCAAATTAAACGACGTGCTCTCAAACAATGAAGATAACAAAAATGCCAACTGTTTCTTATTTATATATGGCCATAAACACGAAAATTTTGGGAGTTCAATTATTAAAGTACTGAATAAGAAGATAAATAAATATGGTTTTTGCATTATATTCTCTTATTCTTATCAGAGCATGATTTTAAGAAGCAAAAGAATTGCAGAACTAAATATTTATGTTAGAAATGTGTCGGCTCGAATCTTGAAGAAATTCAACGAACTACAAGACAGAAGTATGGTCAAGGATAACTTATCAGATGGAGAAGGAATCACGTCAATAGAAGACGAAAGGATCCCATTGACTAGCTACATCTCCCTCAGAACAGGATTTGGGTTGATCGAACAAAGGTCGTTCGAATCAAAGATCGAGATTTATCTAATACTGGGAAGGAACCATTCTAACTCTCATCCAAGTATCACCAAACTCCTAGCAGGAGCCTTCAATCTTTATCAGAAAGCCCAAAGTTCTCATCACCAAACATTCATCAAGCTTTTTAGAAGGATCTCTTGTCAAAATGGGTAGGCTACTGATCCAATTTTATATGACAAGACGGTGTATGCGATTATATTATTAATTTTTTCTTGTAATTTTTACTTTTGCAACTGTGCCAAAAACTTGATCAACAGCAACAGCTAGGCAAAAGCTTGAGTTTGAAGCAAATAAAAATGCAATTATTATATTTAATTATGAGATACTACGCAGGTATACGTATCGTTATCAAGTAAAATAGAATTTCTTGATTAAGCCCCGAATATCAAACCAACAGGGAAAAAAATACAATATGCAATTAAAATCAGAAGAAATTAGATAATAAATTTTACTTTGCAAAATATTCTTACTCAAACTATAGATGCTATAATAAGAATAAAAGTCGATTCTTTTTATAATTTTTGATAATTGAATGTAAAGTAAACAACTAACTAAACTTAACTAGATATTTGTAAAATGAAGGCAATATAAATAAAATATATTTTTCCTTATTATAAATCAGTAAAAAGTATAGGAATTTTGTCGTGGAAGTATTCAAATTGTGTTGTGTCAAATAGGAGCAATAGTATTCTTTACCCTTATTAGAGATGCTATAAAGAACATTGACTAATTTAAAGTTTGAATAGTCTTGAAGACGGTTTAGATAGGGAAGATACTAGCTCTCACTCTAGAGTTTCTTGTTCTTCCTCCACCTAGGTGCTAACGTCTCATATCAAAACCTAAAACTATAAACCAAATTGGTGGATTTAGTCTCTCACTCCAAAGTCCTCTAATTCTACACCTTTTAAAGTTTATTTCTCTATTTATTTGCACTCTATCATATGAATTATATTCTCATCCATACAATCTCATATGATTCTTACAATTAGTTGATTGAGACAATATTATCTCAGATCTTATATGTTCTCACAATAAATATTAACATCTTAAGTGGCCAAATCAAAAAATAAATGAAGTACAAGATTTAAAATCATCACAACTTATTCCAACATTAAAGATTAATACTTCACACAACTTTCATCAAATATTTAATTACTTGTTATTTTAAGGAAAAAAATAAAGAAAATTACTCAGAATTCATGGAGAAAACACGATCACATTTAAGTTTGAAAGTACAAATCATGCAAACAAACAAGAAATCTAAATTAAAATCAAATATAGTCACAAAGATAAAAACTTATCTCAAATCCTCTTCATCAAACTCTTTAAGTTTCTTTGAATCTCTTATCTTCCTTTCTTATACAATATTCTCTACTCACACCCTATAACTCTCTTCTCTCCAATAAAATATCCTAATTAATCTATGAGAGAGGCGTCGTTGGCGTGCCTATGGGAGGAGTGTAGGAGTCTCTCTAGTGCGTTGAGAGAAAGGCTGAAAGAAGTTTCTTCAATCCAATTCAAGTCCTTTTATAATTTTTTAAAAAATGTCTTGGTATCTCTTCAAAATGTGTCCAAATTCAATGAATTTTCCAAGAGTTGTCTACTTTTAAAAGCCAATTGAATGTATTTTTATGTGTATTAACTATTTCCCATGTTATCACTAAGAGTTGCTTCAAACACCTCTTCAAAAATTCGTCCAAACTCATTGCATCACCAAGTAACTACCTCTGACGCTTAAGCACTATGTACTTGAAGCTTTGGCGCTGCTTTCTCGGTCTTACTAGTGCTTAAGGGCCATTTTTGGGCACTTAGGCGTTACAGTTTTTTCGCACTTTCATTTTTGCTCCAAATTTGATTTTTTTTCATTTCTTTCATCATTTTTCATCTATTTGATTGTACCTGAAAAAAGAGCACACAAATGTCTTCCGTTAAAGCGCAATATCTCAAAAATAGGTATAAAAATGTGTACATAAAGACTATATTTTAGGTTGTATCAAAATCCCCCAAACTTAAAATGTTTCTTGTCTCAAGTGACACTCCAATTATTAAAAATTAATTTTCTATGCAGTGGAGGATAACATAAAAGCAAACAAACATATTAACAGAAATTCACAACTGCAACATAAAGAAAATACCTGATAGTAAATTGAAAATTTTAAACATGAAGTTCTTAAGTGAAAGTAATATTCTAAATCTTTCTAAATTCGGGATGAAATTCAACGCAGACTAACTAAATATACTAGACAAAACAATTATCACAATTATTATCACAAAAACAAAATATAACTACTCACAATAACATAAATATATCACAACAGGGTCTAACAAAATAAAACATAAATAATAATAGCAGTCTCAACTAGTACAACATAATAAAACAATAGCACAATATAACTGTACCACATAAAGTTCACATCAATATTAAAAAAAGTTAAACTAATCAATTTAATCCTCTTCATCATCATTATTATCATTGTTATCTCAAATGGCAGTAGGCTCATATGATGGATATCGTGGAATTGAAGAGAAAACTATACTTTGGTCACCTCTCATAAGGTTTTCGAAAGATGAGTGAAATTTCTTCTCATAATCACTGTCTTCTCATATAACTATTCATATGATCAACAAAGTTCTCTAAATTTAATGCTTTATCCGCAGTATAATTGATGTTATCTAACATCCATTGCAATAAATGTGACTGCGAATCAGAACCAAAAGTCTAACCTTATGATGTAGATGCACGTGAGGTAGAAGCATGAGAAGTAGAAGCACCTGAACCTTTAGAAAATCCTCCTATCAATCCAAAGATCANAGACAATTATCACAATTATTATCACAAAAACAAAATATAACTACTCACAATAACATAAATATATCACAACAGTGTCTAACAAAATAAAACATAAATAATAATAGCAGTCTCAACTAGTACAACACAATAAAACAATAGCACAATATAACTGTACCACATAAAGTTCACATCAATATTAAAAAAAGTTAAACTAATCAATTTAATCCTCTTCATCATCATTATTATCATTGTTATCTCAAATGGCAGTAGGCTCATATGATGGATATCATGGAATTGAAGAGAAAACTATACTTTGGTCACCTCTCATAAGGTTTAGAAGCACCTGAACCTTTAGAAAATCCTCCTATCAATCCAAAGATCGNACTCATCCAAATCAGAATAGTTAGGATCATCCATTCTGATCCACACAAACTCATCGATCGCTAGTTTCATGATGAGCTGGACATGATTGGCCTTGCCGTCGATGTACTCCTCCGTTGTCATCTTAGTTGCACNACTCATCCAAATCAGAATAGTTAGGATCATCCATTCTGATCCACACAAACTCATCGATCGCTAGTTTCATGACGAGCTGAACATGATTGGCCTTGCCGTCGATGTACTCCTCCATTGTCATCTTAGTTGCAATCTTCTTCAACAAAAGCCTACTTCCCTCCTTTGCCACTGAGAACAACCTAGTCACAACCTCTTGCTCCTCAACAGTAGCTGCCCGAGCCTCGGCCGCATTCACCTGTTCCTCAACTGCTTTAACTCGGGCCCTGAGAATCTTAGCCTTTTTCTTTGCTTTTTGTTCGGCACGACGTCAAGGTAGCTGGTGGTCAAGTGATTTATAGAAGCGAGGCTCAACAACTAATTTCGACAGAATGCAGGGGTTAATGTGGTTGCAATAATCCAATCTCTCTTCAAAACTCTCGAACGAGAGAATGTCTGCGATGGTTGAAGTGTACTTTTAGGCCCCCAGGCCGACTGGTTATCAGTCCCTCTGCATGTCAATGAGGGAAAAGTGGGAGTCTTTGGTCACGAACACTTTTGGTCGCTTTTTTTGCCGTTCTGACCCACAGAAACTCGTTGATCGCTAGTTTCATGACAAGCTGTACATGATTGGCCTGATCGTTGATGTATTCCTCATCGTCTTCTTTGTTGTAATCTTCTCTAATAGAAGTATGTTTTCCTCCTTCCCCATTGAGAACAACCCAGTCACAACATTCGCTCCTCAGCAGTATCTGGCAGAGCCTCTGCTACATTCGCCCGCTTAACTATTTTTACTTCGACCCTAAGAGCCTTAACCTACTGCTCTTCTTTTTGTTCGGCCCTCTTGGCATCGAGGTAGTGGGTGGTCAAGTGATGTATAGAGGCACATAAGGTTAATGGGGTTGTAATCGCCCGACCTCTCTTCAAAACCCTCCGAAGAGAGAACATCTACAATGGTTGAAGCGTACTTGTTGGCGCCCAGACCGACTGGCTACCACTCCCTATGCATGTCAACGAGGGAAAAGTGGGAGTCCTTGGTGACAAATGCCTTCAGTCGCTCTTTTTGCAGTGGGCTTCAATCTCCCGAAGCACCTCTCTGTCTCTTTCCTGGAGGTGGTGGAAGATCGACGCCCAACTGCTCATTTGGGCCTTGCCTTTTCTTTGTCGGGCTTCATTAACTGTGGCGCTCTCTTCCTCCTCGGGTGCTTCCTTCACCGCCATCGTAGTCATGGGCTCAAGCTTGGCTTTAGCNTGGAGGTGGTGGAAGATCGACGCCCAACTGCTCATTTGGGCCTTGCCTTTTCTTTGTCGGGCTTCATTAACTATGGAGCTCTCTTCCTCCTCGGGTGCTTCCTTCACCGCCATCGTAGTCATGGGCTCAAGCTCGGCTTTAGCATGAACTCCATGGGACTGCCGATTGACCTCCCCTCTTGCAGCAAAGTAAATGAAACTGGCC
>JXCR01136650.1:4666-33096 GCA_002079205.1 Phalaenopsis hybrid cultivar | reverse complement strand
CCTGACGAATCATCTGAATATCCCTCGGCATCGTCCCTCAACTAACTAGGTGTCTGGTAGGCCTCATCCTCGCGAGCCCTCGAAGGAACTGGTTTTGCATCCTCCCTTTCTTTCACTACAACCTTCGGTCGAGCCACCTTTTATCGCAGATTCTTCTATGTAGGCTCAAAGAGCTTGTCCAGTTCCCTATTTTCCTCCTCCGCATCCAAGGCCGCCCAAAGCTCTGAGGTTATTGCTCCGTACTTGTCCGAATTGAGAACCTTTTTCACAACCACCCCCTCAATGTACTACACCATAGAAAGTTGTTTCCCCTCAATCGTTGAAGCCAAGGATCGGATCAAGGGAGGCACTGACTTCTACATTTTGTTGACTTCGCCAGTCAGCCGGACCTGGACCCCCCCATTCTTTGGCTTACTCAACAACATATTGATATTTCCAGTCTTCTATTTTTTCCTTTAGGTCGGCCAAATGGAAATTTTGAGTCAAGCTGAAGATCACGCAGCCGTCTGCCTCAACTTGGAAAAACATGTAGGAGAAAAGCCCCTGGAACCACGAATTCTCCATCTACTTATAGCAAATCACATACGACATAATCTTCACAATTGAGTTTGGTTTGATTTGGTTCCATTTTTAAAAAATGTCTGGGTATCTCTTCAAAATGTGTCCAAATTCAATGAATCTTCCAAGAGTTGTCTACTTTTAAAAGCCAATTGAATGTATTTTTATGTGTATTAACTATTTCCCATGTTATCACTAAGAGTTGCTTCAAACACCTCTTCAAAAATTCGTCCAAACTCATTGCATCACCAAGTAACTACCTCTGACGCTTAAGCACGATGTACTTGACGCTTTGGCGCTGCTTTCTCGGTCTTACTAGCGCTTAAGGGCCATTTTTGGGCACTTAGGCGTCACAGTTTTTTCGCACTTTCATTTTTGCTCCAAATTTGATTTTTTTTCATTTCTTTCATCATTTTTCACCTATTTGATTGTACTTGAAAAAAAAGTACACAAATGTCTTCCGTTAAAGCGCAATATCTCAAAAATAGGTAAAATGTGTACATAAAGACTATATTTTAGGTTGTATCAAAATCCCCCAAACTTAAAATGTTTCTTGTCTCAAGTGACACTCCAATTATTAAAAATTAATTTTCTATGCAGTGGAGGATAACATAAAAGCAAACAAACATATTAACAGAAATTCACAACTGCAACATAAAGAAAATACCTGATAGTAAATTGAAAATTTTAAACATGAAGTTCTTAAGTGAAAGTAATATTCTAAATCTTTCTAAATTCGGGATGAAATTCAACGCAGGCTAACTAAATATACTAGACAAGACAATTATCACAATTATTATCACAAAAACAAAATATAACTACTCACAATAACATAAATATATCACAACAGTGTCTAACAAAATAAAACATAAATAATAATAGCAGTCTCAACTAGTACAACACAATAAAACAATAGCACAATATAACTGTACCACATAAAGTTCACATCAATATTAAAAAAAGTTAAACTAATCAATTTGATCCTCTTCATCATCATTATTATCATTGTTATCTCAAATGGCAGTAGGCTCATATGATGGATATCATGGAATTGAAGAGAAAACTATACTTTGGTCACCTCTCATAAGGTTTAGAAGCACCTGAACCTTTAGAAAATCCTCCTATCAATCCAAAGATCGAGTCTTGTAAATAAGACTTCACATTAACACTTGTAATGAGCTTTACAGGCTGCAGTATCTCTTCCCATCTATTGAACCTAAGACCTGCCTGCTCATGTAAAAAAAAGATCAAGGATGCGAATCCCAAACCTGCAGTAGCAGCAACAACAACAGAATTAATGATATTCTCATAAATCAAAGATCCAATGTCAATCGGCTTGAACTACTGATTGCAATAGTTCAAGGTAGCTTTATCTCGAGTAACTTCACTGAGGTGGTTGGTTGGTAGTAGACGAGCATAAATGAAGTAGTGTCACGCCTTCGATGAGACATATTTGACGTGGGAAAGTTGACTCTTCTTTCATTTGTGATCTTCCACAGTCCTCTTCCACTGGTCAATGATGATATGATCGCGTCCAACTTCTCGGTCGTACTATAATTTGAATAAAAACACAATGTATTAGGGGANACTGAGGTGGTTGGTTGGTAGTAGACGAGCATAAATGAAGTAGTGTCACGCCTTCGATGAGACATATTTGACATGGGAAAGTTGACTCTTCTTTCATTTGTGATCTTCCACAGTCCTCTTCCACTGGTCGATGATGATATGATCGCGTCCAACTTCTCGGTCGGACTATAATTTGAATAAAAACACAATGTATTAGGGGGCAACTGGTAGAACATATTTTCCTTGAACCATGACTCAATCTTCTTCAGCTTCAAAGAGATTAGCTTAAAACTCTCGAACAACAGAAATTAAAGCCACATCAAAAAAACAGCAAAATCATTCCCACTGTCAGCGAATAATCAAATCTTTCACTGCTCCACCCGAACTTTTAAAACATCTCTCAGAATCAGTTTTCTTGACTGCAGTGCGTCGCTATACCCGTCCTGAGCTCTCGTGCTAACAAATTTGCTCAAATCAAAATGGCNATAATCAAATCTTTCACTGCTCCACCCGAACTTTTAAAACATCTCTCAGAATCAGTTTTCTTGACTGCAGTGTGTCGCTATACCCGTTCTGAGCTCTCGTGCTAACAAATTTGCTCAAATCAAAATGGAACTTTCCTTTACTCTCATACTTGGGGCCGTTTCTAAAAATCACATAAAATTCACAATAAATCTTAAATTTAACTCTAAATCACTAAACTCAACTTCTAAAAGCTTAAACTACCATTTTTATGTATTTTTCATAGATTTTTCTCAAATTTTCATCATGAATAGGGATTTTCAGCAAATCCATAATGTGCTCAGAACACATGATGAAAATAAAAATTTTTTACATAGAAGTGAAGCTTTTATCTCAAAAAGATCAAATCTAGTAAATTTGGCTTGGATCCATCAAGAATTTTCCATTTTAGAGGATGTCCTAATTCTCAAAATTGAAAAAAACCAGAGGAAGAAGACGAAATCGGGGCGAAAATGGAAATTTTCGACTCAAATTTTTACTTTTAATCGTTCGCGAACTGACGCTTAAGCTAAGCGACTGGTTCGACGCTTAAGCGCCTACCTCTCAAGTTGTCCAGCGCTTAGGCGCCCGTGCACGAATTTTGATATTTTTTATTTTAAGTGAAATACACATCTAGCCTAAGTCACCCACCCCCTAAATGGTCTTATAAATCTTTAATAACTATTTTTTTCCCCTTCAACTCTCCTCTTTCTTAAATTCACCAATATTAACTAGTTCAATTCAACACAAAATTTTACACACAAACTAACACTTATATTAATTCACAAACAAATACAAACATTTGTGATACATAATTTCTAAATCCAAAGAGTTAATGGATGAGATGNTTCACCAATATTAACTAGTTCAATTCAACACAAAATTTTACACACAAACTAACACTTATATTAATTCACAAATAAATACAAACATTTGTGATACATAATTTCTAAATCCAAAGAGTTAATGGATGAGATAATTTCTAAGCACAAGCACTAAACAAACTTAACACTAAAAACACATAAAACAAACTTAACACTAACAAACAAACACCTAACACAAACAAATACTAAACTTAGAATTTAATTCCACTCTCCTTCCGGTGAAATGAATCCTGACATTTCATTAGTTTTTCCTTGGGCATTTGAAATATAAATCTGATAGAACGGACGGTGATGAAGAACTCCGGTTGAGTCTTTTTCAATCCATTTGTTTTTTAATTACATAATTTTGTCCACTTCTTCAATAAAACTTGTATGGCTAAATTGCATCTTAAATTGTCATCGAATATGCTCTAAATGTGTGTTAACTTGCATCACTTTCGCTTCAATTAAAGTCACGTCAGCCTCAATTTTTGTAATTTACTCTGCTATTCCTTCTATACTAACGGGTAGAAAACCGTTGTATAACTTTTGCGCATTTTGGCTAATAAACTTCTTCATAGCTTTATCTTTTTTCTTCATATCAATCTCTCAAGATGACATTTTCCCAGGGTCTCTCCTCTTCATTTAGAGTGGGGTGTGAATTCTCTTTATTTTCTCATATTTATAGGCTTTAGATCAAGTTTAAAACTATTAGACACGTTCTCAAACCACTAATTATGTTAAAACCCACTAAACCACGTTTAAATCTTCTAGAAATGTAATTTAACACGTTTAGTTAACTGCCGCGCACAAGCGCCGATGCTTAATTTAGCACAGGTCATATTAACATCCAAATACTCATTCTAACATGTCTAAGTCATCTATTAAGGTCTTAGAATCATTATTAAATCATTATAGATTCAAAATACTGTCAAAATTTTCTTAATAAAAAACAACATAACATTCAAAACAGAAACACTCAAATAACTATGGGTTGTCTCCCACAAAGCGCTTGGTTTAACGTCGTCAGTCCGACGCAATCAGTGTTTATTCTGGTTGACCCAACAACATAAGATCATTTAATTTTAAGTTAATCACCTAAAAAGTAGGATTTCAACTTGTGACTATTCAGTTTGAATATTTTCTCAGCTTTAGGATCTATGATATCCACAGCTTCATAGGGATAAACTTTTATCACAACAAATGAGCTCATCTACCTAGACTTAAATTTGTCTGGAAATAATCTTAACCTTGCATTATATAACAAAGTTTATTGTCCTTGCTCAAAATTTTTAGTAAGAATCCTCCGATCATTCAACATCATCATCTTTTCTTTATAAATCTCAGCACTCTCAAAAGATTCAATTCGTATCTCTTTTAGGGCTATCAAAACGGCTCGTTCGTGAACAACTCATGTTCGGCTCGTTAAAAAGTTTGTGTTCGGCTCGTTTGCTACGTTAACGAGCCAAACAACCCCGTCAAACCCTCATATGCTACATTGGTTCACAAATGCAACTCCCCTTTCTACCTCGCAAATAGTCCGATGTTCCCGCAGATGTACCATAATTATGTTGCAGGGCATGAAGATTGCAATCTTATCAAAAAAGTAGAGAAAAAGACAAACAAACTAACAATATTCTTCTCTGACGCTGAAATTTCATCTCATGCAAGAAATATAAATTTACATTAGTTGGAAAGTTCAAATTAGATTGCTCTAAGATGGAGATCATCAGGAAGGTTTTTGAAGATTTCAAACTGTTCGGGGATTGGCAGATGAGTCTTTTTGATGGAAGACATGTTATGATACAGTTGAGCATATAAGAAAGTTACATAATGATTTTCTCAAAGAAATTCATCACAATTGAGGGCAAACATATGAAATTGTTCAAATGGACCTTTAATTTTGATTCCAGTCAAGAACCCCTAATTGCGCCTATTTAGTTTTCATTACCTGAACTCAAGCTTTAATTGTTTGGTCTACCTATCTTATATGCAATTGGGACTATCTTTGCAGGTAGACTTACCTACCGTTCATTTTTCAAGGTCCTCTACTGCAAGGATTTTGATTGAAAGAGATATTACACTACCAGATGTAGAAGAAGTTTGGTTTGGCTCTGCTCACAGTGGTTATTGACAAAAAATGATTGTGGAACAAAAACCTTACTACTACAAGCACTACAAGATATTTGGACACCCGCAGGAGAAATATTTCAGATTGCACCCACAGTTGAGAACCAAAAGTTAAAAACAGGAACATGCTATTAGTGCACTCCAAGTGCCTGAACGCTCTCCCAACAAACCTAATGACAGCCAACTTGAGAAGGGAATCATCACAAGACAGGAGTTGGTGTCTGCCCTTGGGATCCTTTCTCCTGACCATACTATAACGGATAATGTTCATATCGAAAATCAAGATAGTTACATAACTCCTATTCAGGAAGCATCAGGTGCAGATGTGGCAATTCACACTTCACATATCAGACTGAGGATCACATGAGTCGGCCTTCAGTTGAAGAATGACAGGTTTACAATTCTCGGCGGAAGAAGGCTGATGACACACTCCAACTTGGAAACTTAATGGATGATACTTTGGTTACTCCTGACAATGCACGACTCTTCAAAGTTTGTTATCTGACTCCGCTACTAAAACGAGAGGAAGGGGCAGGATTAAACTGGCTCGTCCCTAGCTACTTGTTTTGTGCATGTTTCAATTTTTTTTAGTCTATTTGTATCTTTTTGCTGAGGTATCATTGTATTTGGTATCGTATGGGTAGGGTGCCTCTATTAGGTTCTTTCATACAATATTTATGTATCTTTTCTATTTCAATAAAATCATTCCTTCAAATTTAAAAATATATATATATATATATATATATATAGTTTTTGCATACTCAGATCAGTTGGTCGGGTATCTGCTTATCAGTTGTATGTCCCTTCTGGTCTAGGTTTCGATTCCTACCGATGAGGGTGTGATACTCGAATTGTTAGACACACAAGGNGCTCTAAATGTGTGTTAACTTGCATCACTTTCGCTTCAATTAAAGTCACGTCAGCCTCAATTTTTGTAATTTTCTCTGCTATTCCTTCTATACTAACGGGTAGAAAACCGTTGTATAACTTTTGCGCATTTTGACTAATGAACTTCTTCATAGCTTTATCTTTTTTCTTCATATCAATCTCTCAAGATGACATTTTCCCAAGATCTCTCCTCTTCATTTAGAGTGGGGTGTGAATTCTTTTTATTTTCTTCTATTTATAGGCTTTAGATCAAGCCTAAAACTATTAGACACGTTCTCAAACCACTAATTATGTTAAAACCCACTAAACCACGTTTAAATCTTCTAGAAATGTAATTTAACACGTTTAGTTAACTGTCGCGCACAAGCGCCGATGCTTAATTTAGCACAGGTCAGATTAACATCCAAATACTCATTCTAACATGTCTAAGTCATCTATTAAGGTCTTAGAATCATTATTAAATCATTATATATTCAAAATACTGTCAAAATTTTCTTAATAAAAAACAACAACATAACATTCAAAACAGAAACACTCAAATAACTATGGGTTGTCTCCCACAAAGGGCTTGGTTTAACGTCGTCAGTCCAACGCAATCAGTGTTTATTCTGGTTGACCCAACAACATAAGATCATTTAATTTAAGTTAATCACCTAAAAACTAGGATTTCAGCTTGTGACTATTCACTTTGAATATTTTCTCAGCTTTAGGATCTATGATATCCACAGCTTCATAGGGATAAACTTTTATCACAACAAATGAGCTCGTTTGAGCTCATCTACCTAGACTTAAATTTGTCTCGAAATAATCTTAACCTTGCATTATATAACAAAGTTTATTGTCCTTGCTCAAAATTTTTAGTAAGAATCCTCCGATCATTCAACATCATCATCTTTTCTTTATAAATCTCAGCACTCTCAAAAGATTCAATTTGTATCTCTTCTAGGGCTATCAAAACGGCTCGTTCGTGAACAGCTCATGTTCGGCTCGTTAAAAAGTTTGTGTTCGGCTCGTTTGCTACGTTAACGAGCCCGTCAAACCGTCATATGCTACATTGGTTCACAAATGCAACTCCCCTTTCTACCTCACAAATAGTCCGATTTTCCCGCAGATGTACCATAATTATGTTGCAGAGCATGAAGATTGCAATCTTATCAAAAAAGTAGAGAAAAATGCAAACAAACTGACAATATTCTTCTCTGACGCTGAAATTTCATCTCATGCAAGAAATATAAATTTACATTAGTTGGAAAGTTCAAATTAGATTGCTCTAAGATGGAGATCATCAGGAAGGTTTTTGAAGATTTCAAACTGTTCGGGGATTGGCAGATGAGTCTTTTTGATGGAAGACATGTTATGATACAGTTGAGCATATAAGAAAGTTACATAATGATTTTCTCAAAGAAATTCATCACAATTGAGGGCAAACATATGAAATTGTTCAAATGGACCTTTAATTTTGATTCCAGTCAAGAACCCCTAATTGCGCCTATTTAGTTTTCATTACCTGAACTCAAGCTTTAATTGCTTGGCCTACCTATCTTATATGCAATTGGGACTATCTTTGCAGGTAGACTTACCTACTGTTCATTTTTCAAGGTCCTCTACTGCAAGGATTTTGATTGAAAGAGATATTTCACTACCAGATGTAGAAGAAGTTTGGCTTGGCTCTGCTCACAGTGGTTATTGACAAAAAACGATTGTGGAACAAAAACCTTACTACTACAAGCACTACAAGATATTTGGACACCCGCAGGAGAAATATTTCAGATTGCACCCACAGTTGAGAACCAAAAGTTAAAAGCAGGAATATGCTATTAGTGCACTCCAAGTGTCTGAACGCTCTCCCAACAAACCTAATGACAGCCAACCTGAGAAGGGAATCATCACAAGACAGGAGTTGGTGTCTGCCCTTGGGATCCTTTCTCCTGACCATACTATAACGGATAATGTTCATACCGAAAATCAAGATAGTTACATAACTCCTATTCAGGAAGCATCAGGTGCAGATGTGACAATTCACACTTCACATATCAGACTGAGGATGACATGAGTCGGCCTTCAGATGAAGAATGACAGGTTTACAATTCTCGGCAGAAGAAGGCTGATGACACACTCCAACTTGGAAACTTAATGGATGATACTTTGGTTACTCCTGACAATGCACGACTCTTCAAAGTTTGTTATCTGACTCCGCTACTAAAACTAGAGGAAGGGGCAGGATTAAACTGGCTCGTCCCTAGCTACTTGTTTTCTGCATGTTTCAATTTTTTTTAGTCTATTTGTATCTTTTTGATGAGGTATCACTGTATTTGGTATCGTATGGGTAGGGTGCCTCTATTAGGTTCTTTCATACAATATTTATGTATTTNTAATTAAAAAAATAAAATAAAAATTATTAAATTAGATTCAAATAATGTTTTAATATAAATAATAATTTTTAAGTCTTGCTCAAACTCTTAATATCTCATGACTACGTGATTAGGGTTGTCAAAACGATTCTTTGTTTGTGAACAACTCGTGTTCGACTCACTAAGCAAACGAGTCAAATATGAACACGCTTTTTCGGCTCGAAATATAAACAAGCTCACTTGTGTTCGGCTTGTTTACACCCATAATCTCTTCAAACTCATTTAATTTCAATAGTTTTTTCTCACTAGCATCCTTTAAGTTGTAATTAAATTTTTTACTAGCCCAATATCCTTTATGCTCATATTGAACTCGTAAATGACAAACTTTNAAAAATTATTAAATTAGATTCAAATAATGTTTTAATATAAATAATAATTTTTAAATCTTGCTCAAACTCTTAATATCTTATGACTACGTGATTAGGGTTGTCAAAACGATTCTTTGTTCGTGAACAACTCGTGTTCGGCTCACTAAGCAGACGAGTCAAACATGAACACGCTTTTTCGGCTCGAAATATAAACAAGCTCACTTGTGTTCGTCTTGTTTACACCCATAATCTCTTCAAACTCATTTAATTTCAATAGTCTTTTCTCACTAGCATCCTTTAAGTTGTAATTAAATTTCTTACTAGCCCAATATCCTTTATGCTCATATTGAACTCGTAAATGACAAACTTTCCCAAATATTAGCCTGTAGAGAACAATCCTATATGAGTTTTATATGCAGTTCTATAAGCCCACAAAGCATAATCAAGTTTGACTGACCAATCCATTTTTGTTTGATTCACATATTTTTTCAATATTCTTTTAATTTCACTATTGTATAATTCAGTCAAACCACTTGNTATTAGCCTGTAGAGAACAATCCTATATGAGTTTTATATGCAGTTCTATAAGCCCACAAAGCATAATCAAGTCTGACTGACCAATCCATTTTTGTTTGATTCACATATTTTTTCAATATTCTTTTAATTTTACCATTGTATAATTCAGTCAAACCACTTATCTGAGGATGATAAGCAGTAGCAATTTGATAATTAATATGTTTTTTTTAATAATTTCTCATTTTTGAAATGATTTCCCACTCTCGACATCCCAAATCAACAAAATATGTTCGTTCTTAAAAATCTTGCAACAGTTCGAGCATCACATCAAAGTAACAGNCGACATCCCAAATCAACAAAATATGTTCGTTCTTAAAAATCTTGCAACAGTTCGAGCATCACATCAAAGTAAAGTAACAACTTTTATCCATTTGGATACATAGTTTACTGCTAACAATATATATAAATTTTCGAAATATGGTATAAATAGTCCGATGAAATCTAATCCTCAAACATCAAATATCTCAACTTTCAACACATAATTGAGGGGCATCTTATTTCTTCTAGAAATATTGTTTATTCGTTGACATCAATCACAAGTTTTGATATAAACATTAACATCTCTAAAGATTATAGGTCATTAAAATTTAGACTGTAAAATTTTGTATGATGTTTTATCAAACACCAAATTGTCCTCCAAAATCAGAATTATAATATTTTTGGATAATTTCATAAGTTTCTTCTAAAGGCACACATCTTCAAACAATTAGATCCTTTCCAAAAATATGTCTTGAATTCAGAGAAAAAATTCTTCTGTTGGTATGTCATTTCATAGGATATATAACTAACAATAAAATTTGCATTGTCGGTATACTATAGAACACGTCACTCATTAATACTGAACAATTATTTATCTAGAAAATGTTCATTAATTTCTTTTTCAAAATAGTGTGGTTTTTCTAATTCAAGCCTGGACAGATGATCAACAATTTGATTCTTAGCTCCCTTCCTATCTACTATCTCAAAGTCAAATTCTTATAAAAGAAGAATCTATCGTATCAATCTTGGTTTTGCATCATTATTTTTAATTAAATATTTAATAACAAAATAATCAGTATGCACAACACATTTAGTTCCAATTAAGTATAATTTGAATTTATCAAAAACATATACTATCGCTAATAACTTTTTCTCAGTTGTGGTATAATTATTTTGAGCTTCATTAAGAGTTCTACTAGCATAGTAAATTATATTGAAAATCTTATCATATTTTTGCTCTAAAATAACTCCAATAGCATAATCACTTGAATCACACATTAATTCAAAAGGTTTTTCCCAATTTGGTGAAATAATATTTGGTGTAGTGACAAATTTTTCTTTTAATAGCTCAAAAGCTTTTAGCCACTCATCAAAATTAAAAATTGCATCTTTTCAAGCAAATGGCATAAAAGTTTAGCAATATTTGAAAAGTTTTTAATATATCGCCTGTAAAATCCAACATGTTCTTAAAAAACTCTTAATTTCCCTCACACTTATTGGGTAAAATAAATTAGCGATCACTTGAATTTTTGCAGGGTCTACTTCCATACCATTTTTCTGATATCTAATGTCCTAAAATAATTTCTCCTGCTACCATAAATTGTTATTTTTCTCAATTAAGTATTAAATTCGTTTCTTTACAGCGCTTAAGAATTTTCAATAAATGTTCTAAATATGATTCAAATGAAGTTTCAAATACTGAAAAATCATCCATAAAAACTTCAATCCCTTTTTCAATTAAATCATAGAAAATAGTTATCATACATCTTTGAAATGTAACAGGGACATTACATAAACCAAATGACATTCTTCTAAAAGCAAATGTACCACAAGGACTGGTAAAAGTTGTTTTCTCTTGATCCTCACAGAAAACAAAAGTATTTATGTTCAGCTAGTATATCCAACATTTGATCTAGAAAGGGTAGTAGAAAATGATCTTTCGTAGCAATAAGATTTCATTTGCTAAAATCAATGCATACTCGCCACCCTGTGACTTGTCTTGTTGGTATTAACTCATTATGTTCATTCATAGTCACAGTCACTCATTTCTTATGAACGCATTGAATTAGACTAACTCATACACTATCTGAAATAGGGTAGATAATTCCAGCATCTAACAAATTTAAAATTTCATTCTTAGCAACTTCTTTCATAAGAGGGTCGAATCTCTTTTGAGGATTAGCCCTAGGTCTGCAGTTTTCTTCCATATGAATTCTATGCATGTAAATTTAAGGTCTGATTCCTTTAATATCAACAATTGTTCATCCAAAGACTTTTTTATAATTCTTCAAAGTTTTTATTAAACTCGCTTCTTCTTATGTAGTTAATTTTAAGGAAATTATAACCGATAATGTTGAGAAATCATCTAAAAAGACATTTTAAATGTTCAGGAAGTAACTTCAACTCAAGTTCATGAGATTTTTCAATCGATGACAAAAAAAATTATTTGTTTCTTTCGTGTCCAAAACTTCAAAACTTTCTCGAAAATAATTCAAATCTTCCTTATAAAATTCTTCAAATTGATCTTATTCCTCTTTTTGCTCGTGTTTCAACTCTTTCATTTCAGATTTATCTTCAAAAGTTATTTTGAAATGACATCCACTTAGATATTTTATTACATCTATTTTGTAACATTCATCATCTTTACTTTTTGCACGATACTTCATTGATTTTGAAATATTAAACGTAATTGTTTGATCATTGATGTGCATAGTTAATTTCTCATTCTACACATCTATCATTGCTCTTTCTGTAGCTAGGAAAGGTCTCCCCAAAATGATAGGTATTCCCTTAACTTTTTTCATATCTAGCATAATGAAATCAACAAGAAAGATAAATTGATCCACTTTCACTAAACATCTTCTATAACTTCTTTAGGATAAGTTATTGAACAATCTGCTAACTGCAGAGTTGCAGTAATTGGAGATATTTCTCCCAATCTCAATCTTTTAATATTGATAATAGCATAATGTTAATGCTAGCACCTAAATCACATAAAACATTCTCATAAAATGACTCCTATTGCATATGGAATTGTGAAGCTACTAAGATTTTTAAGCTTTTTAGGAAGTTTTTTTTGAATTATTGCACCGCACTCCTCAGTAAGTGCAACACTCTCATTATCTTCAAACTTTCTTTTTCTGTTAAGAATATCCTTCATAAACTTTACATAGTTTGGCATTTATTCTAAGACTTTAGCAAATAGAATATTAATTGTAAGCTTTCTTAAAGATTTACAGAAATTTTGAAAATTATTTATCCAACTTTTGTTGACGAAGTCTTTGAGGAAATGAAGGTAGTGGTTTTTCCAAATTAATTTTAAGTGGAGAAATATGTATCTCTAAACCTTTCGGAGCGTCCTCTTCAGGCTCTTCAATTTCTTGTCTCTCCACATCAATCTTTTTTTGAACTCTACCTTTCAACTCTCTTCCGCTTCTAAATTGAACGGCTTCTACTTGTTCTTTATTCTGGTCTTTTAGATTTACTTCTGTATTACTAGGAAGCGTTCCTTGGGATCTAATACTTAATAAATTTGCTATTTGTCTCAATTGATTCTCAATGTTTCTAATTGTAGCTTCTTGACTTTATATCTAATTTTCCATTTGTAACACCACTTATTCTATAGATAATTTTTTTCTCCTTGAATTGTGGATTGCTGTTAAAACCTAAAGGATAAGTAGGTATGTAATTATTATTACTTTGGTTGTTCCAGTTTCCCAATGTGTTTAGTTGATTGTTCTTCCATTACTGATTATTACTATTCGAAGTATTGTTCCAATTAAAGTTATGATGGTTATTCCAACCTGGGTTATAATAGTTTGAATATGAGTTATTCTGTTTGTTTATGACATTCAAAGTTTTTAATGATGCTTGAGAATATACCATTTAGCCTAATGAATTCTCTTCAATCATTGTAATTGGTAAGAAAAATTCATTCCAAATTGATCTAATTTGCTTGAAATTGTAGCAGCTTGATTTGCTAACATTCCAAAACATTTTATTCATAAATATTGGTTACTTTTTTAGGATTTACCCTCTTAGAAGGTCATTGAAAATTATTAGCAGTCGACTATTCAATTAAAACATAAGCTACATGAAATGATTTTGGCATTAATGAACCGCCAATAATGACATTGATAATAGATCTAAGAGATTCAGCTAATTCATTATAAAATGTTTGAATTATTAACCAATCTGGTGTAGCATGTTGTGGACACTTTCTCAGTATTTATTTATATCCTTCTCATGCTTCATAAATAAATTCACATTCAAACTGACAAAGAGATGTAATATCATTTCTAAACTTCGCAAATTTCTGCTATAAATCACCCCAAGTTCTGAGAGATGCAGGTGTTAACGAATGTTTCATATCTTCACCTTATCCCTCGGTGAGAAAGGAAAAATTCTAAGTCTTATAGTATCATCTGATACACCAGCATATTTAAATGTAGCACAATTCTATAAAATCGGTAAGATATAAATTTGGATCTTCAGTTGGTGCTCCCGNTTGAAAAGTTTTTAATATATCGCCTGTAAAATCCAACATGTTCTTAAAAAACTCTTAATTTCCCTCACACTTGTTGGGTAAAATAAATTAGCGATCACTTGAATTTTTGCAGGGTCTATTTCCATACCATTTTTCTGATATCTAATGTCATAAAATAATTTCTCCTGCTACCATAAATTGTTATTTTTCTCAATTAAGTATTAAATTTTTTTCTTTACAGCGCTTAAGAATTTTCAATAAATGTTCTAAATATGATTCAAATGAAGTTTCAAATACTGAAAAATTATCCATAAAAATTTCAATCCCTTTTTCAATTAAATCACAGAAAATAGTTATCATACATCTTTGAAATGTAACAGGGACATTACATAAACCAAATGACATTCTTCTAAAAGCAAATGTACCATAAAGACTGGTAAAAGTTGTTTTCTCTTGATCCTCACAGAAAACAAAAGTATTTATGTTCAGCTAGTATATCCAACATTTGATCTAGAAAGGGTAGTAGAAAATGATCTTTCGTAGCAATAAGATTTCATTTGCTAAAATCAATGCATACTCGCCACCCTGTGACTTGTCTTGTTGGTATTAACTCATTATGTTCATTCATAGTCACAGTCACTCATTTCTTATGAACGCATTGAATTAGACTAACTCATACACTATCTGAAATAGGGTAGATAATTCCAGCATCTAACAAATTTAAAATTTCATTCTTAGCAACTTCTTTCATAAGAGGGTCGAATCTCTTTTGAGGATTAGCCCTAGGTCTGCAGTTTTCTTCCATATGAATTCTATGCATGTAAATTTAAGGTCTGATTCCTTTAATATCAACAATTGTTCATCCAAAGACTTTTTTATAATTCTTCAAAGTTTTTATTAAACTCGCTTCTTCTTATGTAGTTAATTTTAAGGAAATTATAACCGATAATGTTGAGAAATCATCTAAAAAGACATTTTAAATGTTCAGGAAGTAACTTCAACTCAAGTTCATGAGATTTTTCAATCGATGACAAAAAAAATTATTTGTTTCTTTCGTGTCCAAAACTTCAAAACTTTCTCGAAAATAATTCAAATCTTCCTTATAAAATTCTTCAAATTGATCTTATTCCTCTTTTTGCTCGTGTTTCAACTCTTTCATTTCAGATTTATCTTCAAAAGTTATTTTGAAATGACATCCACTTAGATATTTTATTACATCTATTTTGTAACATTCATCATCTTTACTTTTTGCACGATACTTCATTGATTTTGAAATATTAAACGTAATTGTTTGATCATTGATGTGCATAGTTAATTTCTCATTCTACACATCTATCATTGCTCTTTCTGTAGCTAGGAAAGGTCTCCCCAAAATGATAGGTATTCCCTTAACTTTTTTCATATCTAGCATAATGAAATCAACAAGAAAGATAAATTGATCCACTTTCACTAAACATCTTCTATAACTTCTTTAGGATAAGTTATTGAACAATCTGCTAACTGCAGAGTTGCAGTAATTGGAGATATTTCTCCCAATCTCAATCTTTTAATATTGATAATAGCATAATGTTAATGCTAGCACCTAAATCACATAAAACATTCTCATAAAATGACTCCTATTGCATATGGAATTGTGAAGCTACTAAGATTTTTAAGCTTTTTAGGAAGTTTTTTTTGAATTATTGCACCGCACTCCTCAGTAAGTGCAACACTCTCATTATCTTCAAACTTTCTTTTTCTGTTAAGAATATCCTTCATAAACTTTACATAGTTTGGCATTTATTCTAAGACTTTAGCAAATAGAATATTAATTGTAAGCTTTCTTAAAGATTTACAGAAATTTTGAAAATTATTTATCCAACTTTTGTTGACGAAGTCTTTGAGGAAATGAAGGTAGTGGTTTTTCCAAATTAATTTTAAGTGGAGAAATATGTATCTCTAAACCTTTCGGAGCGTCCTCTTCAGGCTCTTCAATTTCTTGTCTCTCCACATCAATCTTTTTTTGAACTCTACCTTTCAACTCTCTTCCGCTTCTAAATTGAACGGCTTCTACTTGTTCTTTATTCTGGTCTTTTAGATTTACTTCTGTATTACTAGGAAGCGTTCCTTGGGATCTAATACTTAATAAATTTGCTATTTGTCTCAATTGATTCTCAATGTTTCTAATTGTAGCTTCTTGACTTTATATCTAATTTTCCATTTGTAACACCACTTATTCTATAGATAATTTTTTTCTCCTTGAATTGTGGATTGCTGTTAAAACCTAAAGGATAAGTAGGTATGTAATTATTATTACTTTGGTTGTTCCAGTTTCCCAATGGGTTTACTTGATTGTTCTTCCATTACTGATTATTACTATTCGAAGTATTGTTCCAATTAAAGTTATGATGGTTATTCCAACCTGGGTTATAATAGTTTGAATATGAGTTATTCTGTTTGTTTATGACATTCAAAGTTTTTAATGATGCTTGAGAATATACCATTTAGCCTAATGAATTCTCTTCAATCATTGTAATTGGTAAGAAAAATTCATTCCAAATTGATCTAATTTGCTTGAAATTGTAGCAGCTTGATTTGCTAACATTCCAAAACATTTTATTCATAAATATTGGTTACTTTTTTAGGATTTACCCTCTTAGAAGGTCATTGAAAATTATTAGCAGTCGACTATTCAATTAAAACATAAGCTACATGAAATGATTTTGGCATTAATGAACCGCCAATAATGACATTGATAATAGATCTAAGAGATTCAGCTAATTCATTATAAAATGTTTGAATTATTAACCAATCTGGTGTAGCATGTTGTGGACACTTTCTCAGTATTTATTTATATCCTTCTCATGCTTCATAAATAAATTCACATTCAAACTGACAAAGAGATGTAATATCATTTCTAAACTTCGCAAATTTCTGCTATAAATCACCCCAAGTTCTGAGAGATGCAGGTGTTAACGAATGTTTCATATCTTCACCTTATCCCTCGGTGAGAAAGGAAAAATTCTAAGTCTTATAGTATCATCTGATACACCAGCATATTTAAATGTAGCACAATTCTATAAAATCGGTAAGATATAAATTTGGATCTTCAGTTGGTGCTCCCGCAAACTGATTATTTGATATCATTTGGATAATAACAGGTTTAAGTTCAAATAAATTAGCCACTACAACATGTTTTTGAATACTACAATAAAGTTCATCCGCTGTAGGGTTTGCAAAATCTCTTAAAGGTCTAAACTCTTGATTAATTTCAGCATTTTGATTATTTTGGTTTGTCATCTTGAATTTTTTGATCTTTTTATGTATTTTTTATTCTTTTAATAGTTCTTTCTAATTCAGAATCGTGTGACATTAGTCTTTTAGAACATAAACTACAAATATATTACTACAAAACAAAATAAAATAAAATCACATAAACAAGAACATATATAAAAACAACACTATAATATTCCGATAATAAATCTAAAAATTTAAGTAAGACTTTCTAAAAATAGAAATTTGCTTTTTTAAAATTTCTTTAAAAATTTTATTTCTGTTCCCCGGCAACGGGGCAAAAATTTTGATCACGATTTTATATGACAATACGATGTATGCAGTTATATTTTTAATTTTTCTTTGCTTATAATTTTTACTTTGCAACTATATTAAAAACTTGATCGCCAGCAACAGCTAAGCAAAACCATGACTTTTAAGCAAATAAAAATGCAATGATTATATTAATTATGAGATACTATGCAATTATACGTATCGTTATAAAGTTATATAAGACTTTTTGATTGAGCTCCGAATATCGAACCCACAGAGAAAAAAATACAATATGCAATTAAAATCGTAAGAAATTAGATAGCAAATTTTACTTTATAAAATTTTTTACGCAAACTATTGATGTTATAATATGAATGAAAGTTCAATTTTTTTGTAATTTTTGATAATTAAAAGTAAATTAAACCACTAACTAAACTTAACTAGATATTTGTAAAATGATGGCAATATAAATAAAATATATTTTTTCCTTAACATGAATCAATAATAAGTATAGGAATTCTGCTGTGAAAATATCTAAATTGTGTTGTGTCAAATAGGAGTAATAGTATTTTTTACTCTCACTAGAGCTGCTATAAAGAACATTGACTAATTTAACATTTGAATAGTCTTGAAGACGAGTTAAATAGGGAAGATACTAGCGTTCACTCTAAAGTTCTCTCTTCTCTTCACCTAGTTATTAACTTCTCGTATCAAAATCTAAAACTATAAACCAACTTGGGGGTTTTAGTCTATCACTCTAAAATCCTCTAATTCTACAACCTTCAAAGTTTATTTCCCTATTTATTTACACTCAATCATATGAATTACATTATCATTCATACAATTTCATTTGATTCTTACCATTAGTTGACTGAGATAATGTCATCTCGGATCTTACATGTTCTTACAACAGATATTAACATCTTAATTGGTCAAATCAACAAGTAAATGAAGTACAAAGTTTAAAATCATCACAACTTATTCCAATATTAAAAATTTATACTTCACACAACATCCATCAAATACTTAATCACTTATCATTTTAAGAAAAATGATAAAGAAAACTACTCAGAATTCATGGAGAAAACACAATCACACTTAAGTTTGAGAGTAGAAATCATGCAAACAAGCAAGAAATTTAAATTAGAACCAAATGTAGTCACAGAAATAAAAACTCGTCTCAAATCCTCTCCACCAAACTCTTGAAGTTCCTTTGAATCTCTTCTCTTCTTTTCTCTTACAATGCTCTCTACTCACACACTACAGTTCCTCTCTTCTCTCCAATAAAATATCCTAATTAATCTATGAGAGAGGCGTCGGTGGCGTGGCTATGGGGAGCGTGTACGAGTCTCTCTAGTGCGCTGGGAGGATGGCTGGAAGAAGTCTCTTCAGTCAAATTCAAGTTTTTTTATAATTTTCAAAAAAGTTTCTTGGTGTCTCTTCAAAATGTGTTCACATTCAATGAATCTTCCAAGAGTTACCTCCTTTCAAAAGCCAATTGAATGTATTTTTATGTCCATTAACTATTTCCTATGTTTTCACCAAGGGTTGCTTCAAACACCTATTCAAAAATTCTTTCAAATTCATTGACGCTTAAGCGCGAGGTACTTGGTGCTTAAGCGCGGTCTTCTCGGTTTTACTGGCGCGTAAGAGCTAGTTCTGGGCGCTTAGGCACCACAATTTTTTTGCAAACCTTCTTCATTTTTGCTCCAAATTTGATCATTTGTTACTCATTTCATCATTTTTCATCTTTTTTTATTGTACCTGAAAGAAAAACACAAAATATCTTCCATTAAAGCGCAATATCTCAAAAATAGGTATAAAAATATATACATAAAGACTATATATTTTAGTTGTATCTGCTACATATCAAATTTCGGTGATTTAATCTCTGCCTGATAACCCATTTCTACCCCATCAACATGAGTTTCCCCTCCAAGGCTCAACAGTCTCTAGTCGGACTGAGACAGCCGATCGACTGACTCAAGCGAAGTGAGCAAAGTCCAAACCACCAAAGGACCATCAAGGCCAACCGATTGACCCAACTCAATAGAGTAGGTGAAATGTACCTGACCCCAGGATTAACCGACCAAATGATATGATAGCCGAACCAAGCTCATTTATTTTCTATATGCCCAAAATATCATGCAACTTTCCCATAAAAGCAGGAGCAATCATATAATTTTCACTTCCTTATAAATAGGGAGGTCTTTCCATGTAAGGGTGGTTTTTGGCTCCCTCACCTCACCCATGTATCAACAATATTTGATTATATAAAAGAGTCACAAGAGTACGGGAATACTCCAATTTGTCTAGATGGGCAAGTCCCAGCGCACTCTCTCTCTCTCTCGTTTTACGCTTTATTCAATATGTGTGATTCACAGGACAGGTNATTATATAAAAGAGTCACAAGAGTACGGGAATACTCCAATTTGTCTAGATGGGCAAGTCCCAGCGCACTCTCACTCTCTCTCGTTTTACGCTTTATTCAATATGTGTGATTCACAGGACAGGCCCAGATTCAACATAATGAAATTTCTCAAGTGTCTTTCCCATTGAGTTAATATCATAGCTAATGACCTAATAAAAGCTTCTTTATGCGTTTGTGTTCTAGTTTTTACATTGTAAGAGTTACTTTTTATGAGATAAGTTGTGATATATTACATCTTAAAAACCTATTACCTGCTCTCTTCCTTTTTTGGTATCTTTATTTTTCTATTTTTTATTAATGAAGAGTCCAATCTAATCCGGCTTATTGCACTAATCCCACTAGCGATGCTTTATTTCATGACCATGCCCATCCTGCTTAAAGTACTTCCTGAATCTTGAGACGTTTGAGCCAACTAATACCGTTGCTGCATTTGCCTAATGACTATGAATGCTCCTGAAATCAGCCAGCTCCCTTCCCAATTCTGCAAAGCTTTTAGATTATATTTTTTGAAGCTTGCATGGCTAACTCCAAAATTGATTGGTAAATCTGTTTGAGAGGGCCTCCTTGGATCTAAAATATTCTTCAGCTTGTACTGGTAATCACCTATTTCTTTCTTTCCCTAGTTCCTTTCGTTTCTACTTAACATACTTTCTAATTTCACTGAGGTACCTTTTTGGCATACATGGTCCATTTTCATTTATAGATGGCAGGTTATCCATGAAATTGCGACCTGGGTTTTTTTGGGATACTGCATGATGCATTCCTTGTGCCTGTTTGGTCNAGTTCCTCTCTTCTCTCCAATAAAATATCCTAATTAATCTATGAGAGAGGCGTCGGTGGCGTGGCTATGGGGAGCGTGTACGAGTCTCTCTAGTGCGCTGGGAGGATGGCTGGAAGAAGTCTCNTAAATCTGTTTGAGAGGGCCTCCTTGGATCTAAAATATTCTTCAGCTTGTACTGGTAATCACCTATTTCTTTTTTTCCCTAGTTCCTTTCGTTTCTACTTAACATACTTTCTAATTTCACTGAGGTACCTTTTTTGGGCTACTGCATGATGCATTCCTTGTGCCTGTTTGGTCCACCATATATGCATACTAAGTAATTGGCTTTATGCGTTGCGTGCTACAGCTTACATTGATTTTGTAAATTGGGGCATTTCTGCACAACCACCTATTTCCTATGTATTGACATATTTAACTTTTTGCTTTTTACATTTATACCACTATATATATATATATGTAGATAAATTGAAGTGTACGTGTCAGATATGTAAATACAAAAGAATTGAGTGATATGTATGTAAATCTTCCTTTTAAATTTTGTTGCCATGTATATATATACATGTAATACTCAATTCCATCTTGCAGTACTCATTTATTGTTAAATCTCTAAATCAAAAAAAGCTTGCTACATTATATTTTGATGAACAGTATTGATAGGATTCCATCTAAATCAATTAGAGTTTATGGTTTATTGTTATGTATTTGTTGTACAGATTAATTCTCTCCTGTTGAGATTCTCTGTCCGCAATGTCATCTTGCATTCCATACTGGACCTCAGCATTTCTACAAAATCACATGCACCACAATAAGAAGTTTTAAGCTTTTTCACTTTTTGCAGGTAGAGAACTTCATCAGAGCAGTTTTTACTGATTCGCCCCTAAGGAAGGAGTGCCTGTGGAGGATACAGAGCACAAAAACGTAGGAGCATTCCATTGAAGGAGATATCACACCATAGTTTTGGGCTACTAACACCTCAAGTTCTTTTTATTATTTAACTTGATTCTCAAGTTTTGAGAAAACTTTTATGTAGTTATATATCAAATGGAAGCTTTATTTATGATTTTCAAGTATATATCATAGAAGCTATTTCTATATTTATAATAATTTTTTGTCCCCTCATTTAATTTAATTATGTCACTGCTACTAAATGTCATATTTTTCATCGCTACCTTTGCCAACTATGATATCTCATTGATTTTTGGGTTTTTTTAATTTATTTTAGGGCCTTAAAGGTGCTCTAATCAATTAAAGCTGATAAATTATGTGAAAACTTATATTTTGAGCATTTTTTGCAGCACCACAGAACTTTTTTATTGAATTAAACCCCCTTGGACATTGAATTTTCTTCTTAGTTTTAAAAATGAAATGTTTTTTTTTTCTTTTTTGATCAATTTTGCGGTCTTAATTCCTGAATTCGATCTTAAAAATTTTCCCTCGAACAATGCTCAGGGCAAGGTGATAATTCTGTAAAAATCTGACTTATTATTTAAGTAAATTTTTTTGATTGAACTATTAAGGACCCAGACTTCTTATTGCAAATTTGTTCATCCTGTTATTGCGGTTTGGAAAACATGTTGCCCTCTCTTACTTGGAGCAATGAAGGAAGAATAGGAAAATCGCTTTTGCGTTTAAGATTTTGAAGAAAGAAATTTATTTTTTAAGCAGAAAACTATGGCTAATATATATTATATTTCTAAAACAAAAAAAAAAAAAAATGGACCACAAATCTTGAGGCAATATAATAGTTCAATTAAAAGAAATAAAATGAGGATCGTCCCTTAGATAAAAAAGTTATGAATATTCATATATGTGGCAGGCTAAAGACAACTAGTCGATCGGCAACCAGCAAATCGAAGGTTAGACGATCAATTGAAGGCTTGTCAAACAATCAAAAGGATCAACAAGAGATAGGAATGTAACACAATAATCGGACAAATGTCTAATACCCATAGTAATCTCACAAGTATCAGACTCTAGACTTTCTCAGCAATTTCATGTATCAAATCTAGACTTTCTAATGCCCGTAAAGATCTATAGAAATAATCAAGGAATAAGTAGCTTAACTGACAACCCCAAGGCCAACTGGCTGCCTATCTCAAAGCTGATCGGCTTCCTAGAACAAAGATCGACCAACATCCATGCAAAATAGTTATTTGACACCAATTTAGTAGACCGACTCAATTACTTGTTGAACAGCATTCTAAGTACATTAAAAAAATGCAAAATTTGTTATAAATGCGAAAAGGCAAGACAAAAAATAATAATGACATGTAACATCTTTATTAAAATTGAGGTAGGCATGCAATTAGGAATGCCCTAGTTCGCTAGTACGAGGCAAATTCTGTGTGTTCTTATATTTTTTTTCCCTTTCTATCTCTTCCTCTACTCCTCCTTCAAGGTTTTTAGGGCTCGGATCCTTGGGCATGTCTCACAGAATAAATATGGATCCAACACCATAAAATGTGTGCTACCAACAAGAAGGAAAACGATGTCACTGACAAGAAATGCATCTAAGAGCCACTCTTTACAAGGAGCAAGCTAAGGAGCTCATGCAAAAACACATATGGAACTGAAAATATTGTTTCCATCATCTTCCTAAATTTTTTGGCCAGGAGCTGAGTACTGCAAGTCAAACATTAGACTCCCAACAGTCAAAACAAATCGACTGACAGTACTTGCACATTGCTCAGTCAATTTTGGGTAGCTGACACGTTACCTAGCAGATGAAGGACGTATTACTTCAAAACATATCTCGTGTTTTGAGCAACTTATCTAATGCCTTCCCATGTCCAATTTACACTTAGAGAACTTGAATTGAAGAAGCAATGTCGAAGGCAACCACAAAAAGGTTTTGTCGGCAAAATAGCCCACAACACTCCTACATCTTAACTCTTAGTCTCCAAGCTTTTTTTGGATATAGCTTTGGAGTTGGTTATATGCTTAGTAGCGACAAGCTTCTCGAAGAATAAGGTGAAAATAACCCCAATAGCGAGTCTCGAATGTTATCCCAATGAAAGCAACGATAAGATTCGTCTAAGTCTCGATGAAAGGTGCAGCCTGATCGAGGTGACAATCTAACCAACTAACCAAGACAACATAAGACGTGAGACTAGCAATAATATCATAAAATAAAGGCAATCGACAGCGATGCTATGGACATCCAATCGGCACCCTAATAACAAATTCGACCCACAAATCCAACAAAAAGCCAGTCTCGAAGTTCAATGTGGATGTAGCTTTGAAGGTGGTTTTCTGCCCAATAGCGACAATCTCTGCAAAGAGTGAGGTGCAAATCACCCCAATAGTGAATCTAGGTGGTTACCCTCACGAGGCAACAACAAGGTCCGCCTAAGCCCTGACAAAAAGTTTGAGTCGAATGAGGTGACAAATCCTATCAAAGCAAAAATGAGATAAGCAGTGTAAGACTAATGACATGTCGTGACAAATCAAAAAACGCCCGATAGTCATTCAGAAGGCACAAATCATCGACCAACACAATGTTCATCACCAAGCATGTATCACAAAATAATGCAGTGAAGGTAAAATAATAAAGAAGCAAATGTATGAAAAATTGACAGAAAAGCGTCATTCTTTTCTAATTGAAAATATACAAGTATTTTCTATACACAAAAGATTTTATTTACATTAGCTTTGCAAAAGTTTCAGAGAATAATCTAGTAACCGGAAGCTGACTGGAAAGCCCTCTTTCGCCTTTGGTGTCTGAATCGTCCCCAAAAGCCCCTCAAAGCTAATATAGAGATTAGCAAATTCCTCTAAGCTAGTGAACTTCAATTTGATGACTGGATGAACTAATCAATCATTGTTATACCTCCTCCAACACAAAGTTGCTTGCTTACAACTTTTTCCTAACAATAGTGGGAAGGAAGTGCCTCAAAGAACTCCTCATCGGTCTTATCTGTCACCATCTGTGTCTTCGACTCCTTGTTCTCTTACTCAGAGATTGCCAGAAGATTTTAGAGAGTGAAAATCTCCTCCTCCATTGCTACCAATTTCCTCTTTATTATCATGGCTTGCTTCTCAAACTTCTTCACAAGCCTGGCTGAGGTCTTAGCCTTTTTGGAGGTGGCGGCCCACTTTATCTCAAATCGGTGCAACACTATTGACTAGAGGTGAGAAGCCTCCCATGCCTTCATGCAAAAGTGTCCGTCCATACTATAAAGTTTAGGTCGCATATACACCCAGAGAGATTAACAAATGAACGTGACCAGATCACTTCTAAAATGGAGGACATGTAGATTTTAACCAAAGGTGAACTATTGTACCAATCCACATTTTGGTTGATGGTTATGTACCAACCACTAGAAAAATTCGAAATTTTTTTTCCCTTGGCTCTGAGAGCGAACTCATTCCATTAGTGAACTTTTTCTCCCTTCTTCTATAGGAAAGATGGGGAGAAGGACTCGACTCAGAAAATGGCTCCTTCCTTTCCTTATGTTGTAANCATGGCTTGCTTCTCAAACTTCTTCACAAGCCTGGCTGAGGTCTTAGCCTTTTTGGAGGTGGCGGCCCACTTCATCTCAAATCGGTGCAACACTATTGACTAGAGGTGAGAAGCCTCCCATGCCTTCAAGCAAAAGTGTTCGTCCATACTATAAAGTTTAGGTCGCATATACACCCAGAGGGATTAACAAATGAACGTGACCAGATCACTTCTAAAATGGAGGACATGTAGATTTCAACCAAAGGTGAACTATTGTACCCATCCACATTTTGCTTGATGGTTATGCACCAACCACCAGAAAAATTCGAAATTTTTTTTCCCTTGGCTCTGAGAGAGAACCCATTCCATTAGTGAACTTTTTCTCCCTTCTTCTATAGGAAAGAGGGGGAGAAGGACTCGACTCAGAAAATGGCTCCTTCCTTTCCTTATGTTGTACTTTCTTAAGAGATACTACCTCTGAGTCTGTCTCAGACTCTGTCTAGGAAGTAGAAGTAGGTTGAATGGCCTCGCTTCTTATAGATAAATAAATAAATAGAAATTCTTAATGAGAAAAATCCAACTAGCCCTCACCCCTTCATCGGAAGATTTTTTGGCATCACTCCCTTTTAAGCGACTATATGGCTCCTCAAATTCTCACCTACCCGTGCCTGAAAGAACAACATCTAGTAGATATGTATCAATGTAAGCACGAGTTGAATGCCTCTAAGCAATCATATTTAGTTCACCATTCAAATTTTTGCTAGATCACCAACTTGGTTGCAGAAATACAGAAAAGAAAGTCCTTACCTATTGAGCTGACTATTTGTCACGGACCTTGGCCAACCTTCTTTCAATCGCCACAACTTCCTGCCTAGAAATGTCTTTTGCCTTGGCCTTAGGTTTGGCCCAGGCTACCCGGGTAGCAACTTCTCTCTCATGTTTGACCTCTTCAACATCAAAGATNCTTGGCCAACCTTCTTTCAATCGCCACAACTTCCTGCCTAGAAATGTCTTTTGCCTTGGCCTTAGGTTTGGCACAGGCTACCCGGGTAGCAACTTCTCTCTCATGTTTGACCTCTTCAACATCAAAGACGGCCCACGAGCCTGTTGTCATTTGAACAGATATTTCTGGGAATGAGACCTTATTGACAGTCACCAGATCAGTATAGTAGGGAATTGAGAGCAGCTATCCATCAATATCACTGCCCTCAATCCAAGTGTAGTATGTACCCATCTTTCTTATGAAGGCATCATTGGTCAGTACAGCCTTGATGCCTTATCTCTCGAAAGGTGAAACAAAAAAAAAATCTTACACTTCCAGTCCTTGACTTTATTTTTTAAGTTTGAAAATAAGAAATAGTTTATTGTCCTNTGACAGTCACCAGATCAGTATAGTAGGGAATTGAGAGCAGCTATCCATCAATATCACTGCCCTCAATCCAAGAGTAGTATGTACCCATCTTTCTTATGAAGGCATCATTGATCGGTACAGCCTTGATGCCTTATCTCTCGAAAGGTGACACAAAAAAAAACTTACACTTCCAGTCCTTGACTTTATTTTTCAAGTTTGAAAATAAGAAATAGTTTATCGTCCCAAATTGCATGTAACTGTCTACCTCCACTTGAAAATGAAAACATGTGACTGAATAGGTTAGTTGACCATGAGATTCCCTTCCGCCAGCAGAAAACAACATAGGTTATTATTGTCGCAATCTAGTTTGGCTTGATCTATGATGGGATGAACCTGTTCAATTGAAAATTACCCTAAGCTCCATGTTTAAGGACAACCTCAGTCCTTACTGCAGCTCGTCTTTATAAAGCTCCAAGGTCTCACCCAACTTATCAGTTGCCATGACATCCCTGCGAACGGCTTTAAAANAACATGTGACTGAATAGGTTAGTTGACCATGAGATTCCCTTCCGCCAGCAGAAAACAACATAGGTTATTATTATCGCAATCTAGTTTGGCTTGATCTATGATGGGATGAACCTATTCAATTGAAAATTACCCTAAGCTCCATGTTTAAGGACAACCTCAGTCCTTACTGCAACTCGTCTTTATAAAGCTCCAAGGTCTCACCCAACTTATCAGTTTCCATGACATCCCTGCGAACGGCTTTAAACTTAATGGTTGAGCCAAAGATGAAGGACTCCACCACAAAATCAACCTCGATTGGAGAAAAGATTGACCGCTTGTTTATGGCTAGTAGATCAAAAGTCAAAGGAGTTTGCATCAGAGCCATCAAAAATCGAACGAGAGGAAATGAACGGAAAAAGTCAAGTGAAGATGAAAAATCAAATGGAAAAAATCAGAAAAAAAGATATTAAGGCGCAAATGAACACATCAATCTCTATGTAAATGGACTAAGTNAGATTGACCGCTTGTTTATGGCTAGTAGATCAAAAGTCAAAGGAGTTTGCATCAGAGCCATCAAAAATCGAATGAGAGGAAATGAACGGAAAAAGTCAAGTGGAAGATGAAAAATCAAATGGAAAAAATCAGAAAAAAAGATATTAAGGCACAAATGAACACATCAATCTCTATGTAAATGGACTAAGAAAAAATGAAAATATCGCATTAGGATTTTGAGAGGAAACATCATGTCAACTCAAAAATCAAGATAGAAAGAGAAAATAAAATACTTTGTTTCAGTAAAAAGATAATTACACTCATATTGTAGTTTGATAGTATATATTTTACAAATTGGTTCTCGAGTGACTCAACCAAGACCAAAATATTTTTAAATAGCCTCCTATACAACGTTTAACTGNAAAAGATAATTACACTCATATTGTAGTTTGATAGTATATATTTTACAAATTGGTTCTCGAGTGACTCAACCAGGACCAAAATATTTTTAAATAGCCTCCTATACAACATTTGACTATCAAAATTGAACTGGTTAGCTCGGTCGGTGATATGCCCTGCAACAGCGCCAAAATAGTTGATGCACCCTAATTCTAGGAAATGGGATCTCACACAATT
>JXCR01136649.1:121064-158128 GCA_002079205.1 Phalaenopsis hybrid cultivar | reverse complement strand
TATATATATATATATATATATATATATATATATATATATATATATATATATATATATATATATATATTAACATCTTTAAATACAGTAGGCCAATAAAATTCATAGTATAAATATTAATGAATAGTTCTATCATTCCCAAAATGTCCTCCAAATTGAGAATCGTGCATTTTTTGAATAATTCCTTGAATTTCTTTATAAGGCACACATCGTCTCATCATTAAATCTTTACATTCCTTATATAAATAAGGATCATCCCAAAAATAACATTTTGCATCATGAATGAATTTCTTTTCATGTTGTTTTGTTTGTCCATATAGTAAAATACTGCTAACAATATAATTTACAATGTCAGCATACCAAGGTTTACCCATCCTTTTACAGCGTAAAGTTGTTCATCAGGAAAAGTTTCACGAATCTCTTTTTCTAAATCAAGTATTTCTTTTTATCCTAGATAGATGATCAACAATTTAATTATCAATATCATTCCTATTGACTACTACAAAATTAAAATTTTGCATTATAAGTACTCATCTAATTAATTTTGGTTTAGCCTCCTTCTTTTACATCAAATATTTAATAGTTGAATAGTCAATATGCACAACACATTTGGCTCCAACAAAATATGATCTAAACTTATCAAAAGCATACACAATAGCTAATAACTCTTTTTCAGTGGTTGTGTAATTAATTTGAGCATCATTAAGAGACTTACAAGCATAGTATATAACTTTAAAAATCTTATCATATCTATGCCCTAAAACAACTCCAACTGCATAATCACTAGCATCACACATTAATTCAAAAAGTTTCTCCCAATCAGGTGAAATAATTATAAAAGCAGTGATCAATTTTTCCTTTAAAGTTTCAAAGGCTTTAAGGCAATCTTGATTGAAGTCAAATTTTGTATCTTTTTTTCCAGATTTTGGCATAAAGGTTTAGTAGTTTTTGAAAAATCTTTAATGTATCTCCTCTAAAATCCAACTTTTCCTAAAAAGCTCCTAACTCCTCTTACTATGGTAGGTGGAGGTAGGTTCGATATAACCTGTATTTTTGCAAGATCTACTTTCATGCCTTTTTCTGAAATTTTATGTCCAAGCATAATTCCTCCTGCAACCATAAATTGATATTTTTCCCAGTTCAATACGAGATTAGTCTTTTCACAATGTTCTAAAACATTTTCTAAATGATTTAAACATTTTTCGAATGAAGTTGCAAATACAGAAAAATTGTCCACAAAAACTTCAATCCCTTTTTTCAATTAAATCACTGAAAATTGACATCATACATCTTTAAAATGTTACAGAATCATTATATAATCCAAAAGGCATTTGCCGAAAAGCAAAAGTTTCATAAGGACTAGTAAATGTTATTTTCTCTTGATCCTTTGGAGCAATAGGTATTTGGTGATAACCGATATATCCATCTATAAAACAAAAATATTTATTCCCAGTTAATATACCCAACCTCTGGTCCAAAAAGGGTAAAGGAAAATGATCCTTCCTAGTGGCAGAATTTATTTTTTTATAATCTATGCAGATTCTCCAACCAGTGACTTGTCTTGTTGATATTAATTCATTATGCTCATTTTTCATTACAATCACACCTCCTTTCTTTAGAACATAGTAAATTGGACTAACCCAAGCAGTGTCTGAAATAGGATATATTATTCCATCATCTAACCATTCTAAAATTTCTTTCTTTACAACTTCTTTCATCATAGGATTTAATCTCCTTTGAGGATGAGCTCTTGGTTTATGTTGATCTTCTAATAAAATTATATGCATACAAATTGAAGGACTGAGTCCTTTAATATCATCTAATGTCCATCCAAAGACTTTCTTATATCTTTTCAAAGTTTCCAACAACCGGTTTTCTTGCATATATGTTAATTCCGAGGATACTATAATAGGTAATGTAGATAAATCTCCTAAAAATGCATACTTCAAATGTGTAGGAAGAGTTTTTAGTTCTAGTTTAGGAGGTTTCTCAATAGATGGAATCAAATTCTTGTTACTCTCTATAGGATTTAACATTTCAAATCATTCCTGAACATAATTTATATCCTATTTACTCACTTACATAGATTCATCTTGAATTTTATCCTCATCTTGATATTTCATATATTCCTTTTTAAATTCTATTTCAAAAATTTTCTTGAAATATTCATGGCTTAAATATTCATTAATATCCTTTCTGAAGCATTCAATCGCTTGCTCTTTTTGCAGGGTATCTCATTGATTTTTTAATATTAAATGTAACCTCTTGATCATTAACTCTCATAGCTAGTTCAATTTTCTGCACATCTTTCAAAGCTCTTACAGTGGCAAGGAATGGTCTTCCTAAAATGATAGAAATTTCTTTATCTTCCCCAATATCTAATACAATGAAGTCCACAAGAAAAATACATTTATCGACTTTTACCAAAACATCTTCTATAACTCATTTAGGATAGGTAATCGCACGATCAGCTAACTGAAGAGTTATAGTTGTAGATGAAATATCTCCTAAGCTCAACCTTCTGAAAAATGATAATGGCATAAGATTAGTACTGACTCCTAAATCACGTAAAGCTTTTCCATAAAATCGTTTGCCAATAGCACAAGGAATTGTAAAAATTCCACGATCTTTAAGTTTTTCAGGAAGCTTTTTCTGAATTATAGCGTTACACTCTTCAATGAGTGCAACAGTCTCATTATCTACAAACTTCATTTTCTTATTAAGTATATCCTTCATGAACTTAACATGACTTGGCATTTCTTCCAAAGCCTCATCAAATGGAATGTTTATCGTTAATTTCCTTAAAATTTTCAAAAATTTTGAAAATTGATTATTTCTATGTTACTACTTGAATCTTTAAGGAAATGGAGGTGGTGGTCTTTCTACAGTGATTTTCATTAGTTTAATAGGATTTTCTGCTTTAAAATGAAAATCTTCACAAGATTTTTCATTTTCCACCTCTTCTTTTTCAACTTCAACTTTTGTTGAACTTTATTTTCTAATTCATTTCCACTTCTCAGTTGAATAGCTTTAATTTGCTCTTTGTTCTAATCTTTAGGATTCACTTCAACATTACTAGGCAATGTTCTTGGAGGTTTATTGCTAAGTGCAGTAGCAATACTTCCCAATTGATTTTCCATGTTTCTGAGAGCAACTCCTTAACTTTTTAATTGACTACCCATTTGCAATATCAATTCTTTCAATGATAGCTTTTTCTCCTTACTCTAAAAATTATTAAAGCCTGGGGTAACAAGTTTTATAAGGTTGATTCCCTTGATTATTGGAGTTTCCCAATGGGTTCGCAATAGTGTTTCCCAATTGCGGATTTGCAGCATTAGAATTATTGTTACTCCAACCAAATTTTGGATGATTGTTCTAACCAGGGTTATATTACAATGATTGTTTATTTCATTTAAAGTCTCATAAGAAGATTGAGATTCTATCATTTGTCTCAATGAGTTTTCCTCAAGCATAGGTGTTGTCTGAGAAAAAATTATTCCATATTTATCTATCTTCTTTGATATAGCAGCTATTTGGGCAGCTAAAATAGATATAGCATCAGAATCATGAATACTAGCAACTCTTTTTGGATTTACCCTTTCAGAGAGCCATTGAAAATTACTAGTAGTCATCTCTTCAATTAATGAATATGCTTCATCGAATGGTTTTGACATTAATGATCCACCACCAACAGCTTCAATTATCGATCCAAGAGATCCAACCAACCCATTATAAAATGTTTGAATTATTGATCAATCTGACAACACATGGTGTGGACACTTTCTAAGGAGATCTTTAAATCTTTCTCAGGCTTCATAAATTGATTCCTTTTCAAACTGACAAAAAGATGTGATATCATTTCTAAGCTTAGTAGTTTTTTAATGTGGGAAATATTTAGATAAGAATTTTTGTGATAAATCTCCCCGTGTTCTGATAGATTCAAATGCTAATGAGTTTAACCACATCTTAGCTTTATCCCTTAGTGAAAAAGGAAAAATTTTAAGTCTAATGGCATCATTTGACACTCCATCATATTTAAATGTAGCACATTGTTCTAGAAAACTAACAAGGTGTAAATTAGGATCTTCAGTTGGTGTTCCCCCAAACTAATTATTTTGTACCATTTGGATAATAACAGGCTTAAGCTCAAATAATTTGGCAGCTACAGCAGGTTTTCGAATACTCAAATGAATTTCATCTGTTGTAGTATTAACATACTCTCTTAAAGGTCTCTGATGATGTTCATTTTCATTTCCAACATTGTTTAAATTGCAAGCCATTTTTCTAAACTGATCTCTCTTTTTTGTTGGTTTTTAATTTTTCTAACATTTCTTTTTAACTCAAAATCGTAAAGTACTAAATTTTCAGATCTTACACTATGCATAAACAAAATAAAGCAGATAATTAAAAACAAGCAAACACTAAATTTTCAGATCTTACACTATGCATAAACAAAATAAAGCAGATAATTAAAAACAAGCAAACACACTTATATAAGAAAATGTTCAAACTAAACTACAAGCACTTCTTTTTTATTTTTTTTTATTTTTTTTTGAAATAAAATAAAATAAAATACTAATATTTTCCGTTACTTCCCCGGTAACGGCGCCAAAAACTTAATACAGGGCAATTTAATGTGACAATTTTGCAAATATTTTTCAATATTACAAAATCATACACGACAGATATATAATAAAGATGAAATATAATCCCAAAAATAATACTCTTTATGTAAATAATTTATCTTTTAAAACTCTTTTTAAACTGCCAAATCCCCTTTAATATCAACGCAAGTATACATATCGCTCAAGTAATAAAAGGCTCTAATGGATTTCTATATATCGATCCCACAAGCAAGTTGGAAAATCCTAAAGTAATTTATGAAAATTATTTTATAACAAAAACAAAACAAAAGTAAAAGTAAAGTGTAAAGTTTGAAAATAAACTACTCAAGTGAATGCTAATTAAAATGCAGATGTGAGTCTATAAAAATTAATCTAAAATAAATACTAAACTTTCAAAAGTAAAATTACGAAAATTAAATAAAGTTTTTGTTGTGACAGAAAGTTTAAATTTAAGAAAGCATCCTTCCCCTTTAAAATGAGTATATGGATTGTGAAGAAATTGAAATCATTTGAAAAAATATATAAATATTGTTTCGTGCTAAATAGGAGCAATCCTATCATTTACCCTCTTTCGAGTGCTATAAAGAAAATTGACTAATCCAGAGTTTGGTCCCTTATTCCGTGGTTAGGCTGAGAGGATACCAGCTGCCACTCCAAAGCTTCCACTACTCCCTCACCTAACAGCTAACAAACTCGCATTAGTTTCCATGTAACTGGACTAAATTGAGGATTTTAATATGTCACCTTAAAATCTCCAATTCTACATCCAACAAAGTATATTTCCCTAATTATTTGCACCCAATCCCATAGATGACATACTCTCTCATGAAATCAAATGTGATTCTCCATATGTTATAAAAATCATATCTCATTTAAGAGCATATGTCTCTCAACAAGTTTTAACATTTCAATTGGTCAGATCGAAAAGTAAATGAAGATCGGAGTTCAAATCATCACAAATTATTATCATTTAAAATAGTGGAAAATAAAATCTATTCTTCACAAAACCCTATCTCAAAGTAGGGAGAAGGATAAAGAAGACTACTCAGAATCCATGTGAAGGACACGATAAAACATGGATTTCATATATACAAATAAGCTTACAAAACAAAAGAAATAAAAATAAAACTTATCTCACAATCCTTCCCAAGTAAATCCCTAGAAGTTCTCTCCAAGTCTTTCTCTTTTTACAATCACCCCCAATTCTCTCTTAGAAGAGTAATGAAGAAGAAATCTCTCACCTTCCCTCTCCTCTTACAACCCTAGAAGAAAATCTCTTCTCTCTCTCTCTAACTCACGCCCACTTTCTTCTCTCTCACGCCACACACTTCAAGCCTCCTCAAGTCTTCTTCTTTTATTTTAAGCTGCCTCCTTTGGAAAAGAATTCAAAATTCCCTCCAAATGTTAACCCTTTAGAATTTAAAAGATGTGTCATTTGATTCAAGAGGCATATCCCTTCATAAAAGAACCTTCCAAAGTGTCTAGATGCATTAAATTACTTTAAGTGTAGAACAAGTGTCCCTTTGAAAATTCACCCAAAATTCATCTTAAACTGCTTAATTTGAAAAATTCATCCCTGGCGCATCACGCGTGCATCATGCACCAGTTCTCTAGATTTTGGCGAATCATGCATGAGAATCCCAAAATTTGCTATTTTGGCTCCAAATTTCATTCTTTACCATTTTTGCTCCAAATGCCTAAAAATGATATACCTGCAACAAAAACACAAAAAACCCTTCTTTAAAGTGCTATATCCCCAAAAATAAGCATAAAATAAGTACTTAAAACAATATATTATTTTGGTGTATCACTATTTGAGTTACATCATGGGTGATGGCTCCTGTCGAATCAATGTAGAGCACAAATTCTCGCCAAGGCAGGCTAGGAGCCCATGGTTTTTTCAATGAAGAATAAAATTAAGAAAGGAAAACAATCGTGGCACAAACCTTTGTCGGCTGATCAAGTCAACTAGCCTGGGGACCATGAGGTTTGAATGTTGAAAATCCCTTGTCAGGAGGCCACGACACTTAATTCTTGCATGGGCGTAGCTCCTACTTGTTGAAGGCACCAAGATAATCGGAAAGGAGTCAGTGGGTGAAGCAATCATCGTCACTACTTAAGTGTTTATACAAGAAGGTGGAGTTACCATTGTGCAAGAGGGTAAAGAGCCTTTAAGACGCTTTCCTCTACAGGTAAAGTTATGGGTACATAAATTATATCTGGTTGTTGATAGACTTTAATAATGTTTTGACATTATTCCATCGAAAATGAACTAGTTGATTCGGAGGATTGCCAAGACGGTGGGCAGTTGAAAGATGTTGTGGAGTATGTTTTTGCTGTGATGGCTAGTCTGTAGGCCGAATATGCAGAGCTTCTACTGGCAGCCAATTCAGAAGGGCACTAGTCCCCTGTACCTTTTCTTGACACCAACTCTAACTAGGATCAAAATGAGCGGAGGTTGACTTGCTTTAGAGTCATGGAGTAGCATGCAAGGAGTTCTAGCCCCTGGCGGTGATGGTTGGTTCTTCGGAGGGAGCGGCCGAAGGATTGGCCCTAAATTTTTTGTGGGAATTATCAACCCATCTGGCAAACATGGGTTCAGATGTATCGGCTCTGTAGGTGAAGGTCATAACCATGAGAACTGGGTTGGTCATATGATGGGGTGACTAGAGATGTTCTGTAGCTGTGCAAAATCTTAACACACCCTAAGTCTAAGTGTTGGTATCTCACACAAGTGTACGTATAGTATCATTAATATCGTATTTTGTCTTTGAAATCTCGATCCCACAGAGAGTGCGGTAGTTAAACTATAAGTAAATTCTAGCCTACTAAAATTTTTCTTAGCTTGGAAATAAAGTTGGTTTTAAGTTGTGCTGACTAGTTCTACAAAATTACAAGCTACTGTTGAAGATTGACTCTAAAATAAATCCTATTAAATATATAGGAATTAATGATGATCGAGATATAAAACTACACTCCCTTACAATAATATAAATACTGTGTAGGAAAATGAATAATTTAAACTGTAATTCTGGCTAATGACAAATATGAACAATTATCTTCTTTATCCTCTCGTGTGCATAAAGAAGTTTAGTTAAACTGGTTTTAATTCTATAAACCCCAATTTGATGACATCAAATATTATTTATCTATCTATCGGTAGATTCCTACAGTTTACTTTTACATCATACCCTGTAGTCCAACTTACATATTCTAATTTTTCTACCATAGCTCTCCCGATACATTATGGATCATAACATATTTTAACTAATCATTTGGTCATAATGAAAAGTAAATGAAGCTTTGAAGAATACTCATCACATTAATGATTGAAAACCAGTTTTAAGAACATTCTTCTACTCCTAGAAAACTAACACAATCATCACAAGAGAAATGTGAAAAGGTTACTCACAAAGCATGGATAAAACACCAGAAAAAAATCATTAACATTAAGAAAATCCACTAGATAGTTGTGTTTTACAAAAATAAAATAAAAGTGATGCACAATACTTAGCTTCTTCCTCTTTATAATGCTCTGAGAATGCTCTCTTAGGATCTCTCATACCCTTGTTGTTGTGTGATCCTTGACACAAGGAGTGCGTTCTTAGTGTGTAATTACTTCAATTTCAATCTTAGAATACAACACCAAATACTTGATGTCGTAGCAGTTTTGCAACATTTCATTTTTAAATAATTCACTTTTTCTTTCAACCTCTTAATTTTACACATTAGGGATACTACGTAAGTGTCATATCATTTCAAGTAGTAATGGACTTTCTTTTTAAGCTCCAAGTATCAATCCCATGGGGAAGGTGCAAACTCTTTTATGAACTTAATAAAACTTTAATTAAACTCCACACAAATATCTAGGAAATAAGGTCACAAGTTTGTGTGTAAAAAGAGGTAACTAAATCTTACAAATCCTATTTTAAAGCTTAAAGAAAAAGCAAAGTGTTTCTAAACTAGTTAAGCTAAAAAGGGTTCAAATTATGTAAAAGTTTTTCTCCTTGCAATGAGATCATAATCAGTATAGTAATCAACTTTTTAAAGGTCTAGATGAAGTTTTCTGACAAATTGGAGCAATATTATTATTTAGCCTTTTCTGAGGGCATAAAGAACATTAGCTAACCTAGAGTTAAGTTTCTAATTTGAAGGTTATGTTAGGTAGGTTCTTACCTCTCACTTCTAGAATTGGTAAGAATCTATCCTGTCACCCTAGAAACACCAATTTAGACCCATCAAATTTTATCTCTCTATCTATTTGCATTAACCAATGGACTACCTTATCACCCACCAAATTAATGTGATTCTTACTAGTTGAGGAGTACTAGCCCTCCCAGTTCGTTATGGCTTCACAACAAGTTTTAACAAACCAATTGGCCTGATTGAATATGTAAATTAAGTATGAATTAATGAATCATCACAAGTATGGAATAAGATAATTCTTAAACAATTATAATCCAACACATGATTAATTCTTATTCCAAGGAGAAAGATAAGGAAAACTACTTATTAAAATTCATGGGGATAACACAACAAAACATGATTTATATTAAAATTCAGGTTCACAAAATAAGCAAAACTCAAACAAAAATACAAAGTACTTATTTTAAACTTCTCCCCAAGCAAATCCTCTGAAGTTCCTTTGAAGTATTCTCCAAAATCTCCTTACAATTCACTCCAAGAGACACACAAAACAAAGACTCTCACCAAATGCATAACAAAAGTCTTGACACACACACACAAAAACTCGCCCCCTATTCAAACTCTCCTTTTTTGGCTTCTCTTTACTTCTTTCATGATAACTCATGAAATCCCCAACAATTACTTCAGATGCCCCTTCAAAATTCGTCCAAATTGATGCATATTGAAGAAAATTGATTCTGGCGCCTAGGCGCCACCCTTTGAAAATCCCTACATAACGAACCGGTGTCAGATCCTAAAGCTTAGGTGCCAGTTCCTTTTATGCTTCTTAGCTCCAATTGACCCCATTTTACTCCAATTTTTCTCCCTTTTCTCTAAATTTCCATCTCATGTACTTGAAACCAAAAACATGTAAAGTAGCTACTATTAAAGTATGATATCATTACAATTAAGTAAAATGTATCAAGAAGAAGAGCACATTTTAAGGTGTATCATTGTGCTAAATAATATCCTTACAATACAAATCTCAAATCTCACTGAAATCTCCAAGTAAGAACCCTAACTCTTTCCTACAACAAACCCTACTATTCTCTTTTTCTTTCCTACAAATATACTCCTCTAAATCTCCTAAAAGAACTACTTTTAACCTCTAAACAACTCTCTACGTCATGGAGAGGAACTGCTTAAAAATACACAACATTTGCAGGCGCTTAGGCACCTCTATCTGCTCGGTTGTGTACTGGCACCCAGGCGCCCAAGTAAATGTCACCAACGTGCTTGCTAGGAGCGCCATGTTGCCAAATAGCTGGCTCTTATGTGTCGGTCCCTTGGATGTCCAATTGCATTGTATCAACTCTACTTCACTACTTTTCATCTACACTTCGCTCCATTTCTACTACTACTTGTATCAGTAAGAAAAACATAAACATACCCTTCTTTAAAAGGCAATTGTGTTCATAAAAATGTGCAAAATATAAGTTAAATTTAGAATGCTTTTCTACATATCAAAATCACCCAAACTTAAAGTTACTTCTCATCATGTAACACTATAATTTTAAAACAAATTTATTAACTTGAGGAAGAGGGTTTAATTAAAATTATGAACAAATTTACATCAAGAAAACTCATCGTATAAATTTAAATTAATTCTAGCAAACATGTCTAGCCTAAGGGTAAAAGTAAACTTTTCATCTTACAAGGAAAACTTAATTTGCTATTCAATTCACAAAGCAGTTGCTAAATGTTAACTAAAGTAACTTAAATGGTGGAAAATTTTAATATAAGCAAACCATTTTAAAAAGAATCACAAATACGCATTAATTACACATAAGCTTAAGAATGTGATTTAGCTTTAAAATGAGTGTAGTGAGACCAATTTTGGCTTATGCTTCTCCTCATCCTTCTTCCCACTAAATATTTTTCTTTTAAGCCTTTTGTTTCTTGCTTTCTGATGTATATTTCAATCCTTATCATTATTTTTAGGGTGATTACTATATCTAGATAGACCTTTAATGGTTTTGAATTTCACTATTAACTCCCTAAAGTGATGCCTACCACACTCCTTCAATTTATTATGTAATAGTTAAAACTATGACTTGAATAGAGGTTAATTTTTATGAAGTATATATCTAAGGATACCTAGCTAAGAAAGTATATAACTCTTTGTAAAAGTAAAAAGTAAAACATTTTTTTTACATGTAAACTTCAAGTTAACCTTACATTAGCCTGAACTCATTTACATAAAATTTCAAATGAAGATACTATGTTTTTCTTTTGTTAAAATTGCAATAATTTTGAATTACTCCATAGACCTTAATTCCTTTTAAAGCATAACAATTTAAGTGTATGTTATTGAGGAAAAATAAAGTTAAGCTTTTAAAAAATTTTCTCCGCCCCCAACTTATTTTTAATTATATTAAGCAGTGTAAAACATGAATATAAGTAAGGAGAAAATAGTGCATAAATACCTTCTACCACATTTTTCTATCAACAAAATTAACAAAAATAAGTAGGAAAGAACAAGTATGCAATAGCAGGTAAATTAATCCAAATAGGTTAAGAAGAAAATAAATGAAATTACACCAGAAGAATTACATAATAGTATGACAGGTAGCTAAAAATAAAGGTCCACAACATTAAGTATATACTGACCATAATAAACTTAGTAACAACAACAAGAAATAATAAATATAGTTCATTACATCCACAGAACAAGCTAATACATCCACAAAAATAAAATTAAATCTACTACTCCTCCTCATCATCACCAGAGTCCTCTTCCATCTGCTCACTATGCACAAACAACTGGTATGGAGGATATACAGGAAACTTTATTGAAGCATCTTCACCTAACCATTGAATTTCCTTGTACATTGCCACTTTAATTACTTCGAACTTGGCACGATGACTAGCCAATCTATACACCGCTTCATCTAAAATTTCAATATTCTTCTCTACATTTTTCAATTTTTGTTCAAGTACACCCCTCAAAGTAGTAGGCTGTGGGTGATAAGAAGTAGCAGAGCTAGGCTGTCCTATATATGTTTCTTTTCTAAAATCTTCATGCCACTTGTATAACTCAAGTTTTGATGTAGATATTGGATGTAGTGGTTGCAGAATCTCTTCCCACAACTAACAACAACTCTAGCATGTTCACATAATGAAAGGATAACAAATGGATGCCCCAAACCATGAATCCTTTCCCTTTTCTAGACTCTACTATATAATAATAAATGATGGAATCAACATCAATGGAATCATTGATCCTGACACTTTATATATGTTAATGTGATGTATGCGATTATAGTCTTAATTTTTTCATTACTTATAGTTCTTAGTTTGCAACAATGTCAAAAACTTGATCACCAGCAATAGCACGACAATATATTTATACAAAACTTCTACCTCGAGCACACTCAATGGAGCCGTAGACATTCAAGTGAAATCCAATCCATGAAATAATTTGATCTATTGATAGCATCGTTGTGTAAAAGGTCATAATGTTAGAGAGATCATTACCTAGGGCAAAGAGGAGGAGGTCATAAGTGCAAACTTGACTTTGAAGCAAATAAGAATATAATTATTATTTTTAAATTGGGATATTATGCAATTATACGTATCATTATCAAGTAATATAGGATTTTTTATTTAGCCCTGAATATTGAACCCATGGGGAAAACTACAATATGCAACTACAAAACAGAAGAAATTAGATAAAAAATTCTACTTAGCAAAATGTTCTTACTTAACTCTAGATGCTATAATAGGAATGAATGCTCAATTATTTTTGTAATATTTGATAATTGAAAATAAAGTAAACAGCTACCTAAGATTAACTAGATATTTGTAAGATGAAGGCAATATAAATAAAATATATTTTTTCCTTATCATGAATTAGTAAAAAGTATAAGCATTCTATTGTGGAAGTATTCAAATTGTCTTGTGCACTCTGACTAATGAACTTCTTCATAACTCCCTCCTTCTTCTAATCACTCTCCCAAGATGACATATTTTCAAGAAATCTCACTCTTCACTTAGAATTTAGGGTTAAATTTGAAGTGTGGTTAGACTTCTCCTCATATCCTTCTATTTATAGGCTCTAGATCACGCCTAAAACATCTAGACAAGTTCTCAGACCACTAACCCACGTTTAAACCCACTAAAGCCTGTTTAAAACTTCTACAAACGTAATTTAGCATGTTTAGTAAATTGTCGGGCTTAAGCATTGAATGTTGGAGCTTAAGCGCCAGTGCTTAAATTAGCACAGGTCATCTTAATGTTCAAAAACTCATTCTAACATGTCTAAGTCATCTTTTAAGGTCATATAATCATTACTAAATCATTATATATTCAAAATACTATCAAAATTTTATAAATTAAACACACCAACATAACATTCAAAACAAACACACAAATAACTATGGGTTGCCTCCCACAAACTGCTAGGTTTAATGTCGTCAGGCCGACGTAATCAGTGCTTTTCTGGTTGACCCAATAGCATAAGATCATTCAATTTAAGTTGATCCCCTAAAAAGTAGGGTTTCAGCCTATGACCATTCACTTTGAATATTTTATCAGTTTTAGAATCTTTGATATTAGAGCTCCCTAGGGATAAACTTTTATCACAACAAATGGGCCCATCCACCTAGACTTGAGTTTGACTGGAAATGAGCTTAAACTTGCATTATATAGCAAAACTTGTTGCCCTAACTCAAAATTTTTAGCAAGAATCCTTTGATCATGCCACATCTTCATCTTTTCTTTATAAATCTTAGCACTTTCATGAGATTCATTCCTAATCTCTTTAAGCTCATTTAATTGCTATAGTCTTTTGTCACCAGCATCCTTTAAATTGTAGTTAAATTCTTTAATAGCCCATTATGCTTTATGCTCAACTTCAACTAGTAAATGACAAGCTTCCCAAATATTAGCTTGTATGGGGACATTCCTATAGGAGTTTTATATGTTGTTCTATAAGACCACAAAGCATAGTCAAGTTTGACTGACCAATCCCTTTTGGTTGGATTCACAAATTTTTCCAATATTCTTTTAATTTCATGATTGGATTATTCAGCCAAACCACTTGTCTGAGGATGATAAGTAGTAGCAATTTGATAGTTGATATGATGTTTCTTTAATAATTTTTTCCATTATTGCATATTTGAAATGACTTCCTCCATCAGTTATCACTCACTCTTAGCATCCCAAATCTACAAAATATGTTCGTTCTTAAACACTGTGCAACACTTTGAGCATCACATCGAGGTAAAGAAATAGCTTCTGTCCATTTGAATATATAATATATTGCTAACAACATATATAAATTTCTAAAAGATAGTATAAATATTCCCATGAAATCTAATCTCCAAAAATCAAATATCTCAACTTATAACACATAATAGAGGGACATCTCATCTCTCCTAGAAATATTGAAATATTGCCTACTTGTTGACATCAATCACAAGATTTTATATAAGCGTTAATATCTCTAACGATTGTAGCCCAAAAAAATTTAGATTGTAAAATTTTGTATATTATTTTATCAACACCAAATTGTCCCCTAAAATCAAAATTATGACATTTTTGGATTATTTCATAAGTTTCTTCTAAAGGCACGCATCTTCAAATAATAAGATCTTTTCCTTGTTTATATAAAAATAAATCATCCCAAAAATAGGTCTTAGCTTTAGATAAAAATTTCCTCTTATGTTGATGTGTTATTCCATAGGGTATAATATCGTTAACAATGAAGTTCACAAAGTCGGCATACCATGGAACTCGCCACTCATTAACACTGAATAATTATCCATCTAGAAAATTTTCATTAATTTCTTTTTCAAAATAGAATGGTTTTTCCAATTCAAGCATGGACTGATGATCATCAATTTGATTCTTAGCTCCCTTCCTATCTATTATCTCAAAGTCAAATTCTTGCAAAAGAAGAATCCATCTTGTCAGTCTTAGTTTTACATCCTTCTTTTTTATTATATATTTAATAGCAAAATGATCAGTATGCACAACACATTTAGTTCCAATTAAGTATGATCTGAATTTATCAAAAACATATACTATTGCTAATAACTCTTTCTCAGTTGTGGTATAATTCATTTGAGCTTCAATAAGAGTTATACTAGTGTAGTAGATTACATTAAAAATCTTATCATGTTTTTGTCCTTAAATGAATCCAATAGCATAATCACTTGTATCACACATTAGATCAAAAGGCTTTTTCTAATATGGTGAAATAATAATTGGTGCAGTGACTAATTTTTCTTTTAATAGCTCAAATGCTATTAGTCACTCCTTATCAAAATTAAAAATTACATCTTTTTCAAGAAAATGGCATAAGAGCTTAGAAATTTTTGAAAAGTCTTTAATATACCACCTGTAGAATCCAAAATGTCCTAAAAAACTCCTAATTTCCCTCACACTTGTTGGGTAAGATAAATTAGCAATCACTTGAATTTTTGCAGGGTCTACTTCCTTACCATTTTCTGAAATCTAATATCCTAAAACAATTCCTCTTGCTACCCTAACACATTTTTCTCAGTTAAGGACTAGGTTTTTTTCTTCACAGTGCTTAAGAACTTTAGATAAATGTTCCAAACATGATTCAAATGAATTTCCAAACACTAAGAAATCAACCATAAAAACTTCATTTCCTTTTTCAATTAAATCACAGAAAATAGCCATCATACATCTTTGGAATGTAGCAGGGGCATTACATAAACCAATGGGCATTCTTCTAAAAGCAAATATACCATAAGAACTTTGTATTTGGTGATAACTAGTATATCCATCTAGAAAACAAAAGTATTTATGCACAGCTAGTCTATCCAACATTTGATCTAGAAAGGGTAGTGGAAAATGATCTTTCCTTGTGGCGAGATTTAATTTTCTATAATCAATGCATATTGGCCAACCTGTGACTTGTCTTGTTGGTATTAACTCATTATATTCATTCATAGTCACATTCACTCCTCCTTTATTAGGAACGTAGTGAATAGGACTAGCACATGCACTATCTGAAATATGTAGATAATTTCAGCATCTAACCACTTTAAAATCTCTTTCTTAACAACTTCTTTCATTACATGATTTAATCTCCTTTGAGGATCAGTTCTGGGTTTGCAGTTCTCTTCCATATGAATTTTATGCATACAAATTGAAGGATTAATTCCTTTTATATCAGCAATTATTTGTCCAAAGGATTTCTTATAACTCTTCAAAGTATTCATTAAACTCTTTTCTTCTTCTATAGTAAATTTTAAGAAAATTATAACACGTAATGTTGAGGAATCACCTGAAAAGGAATACTTTAAATGTTCAGGAAGTAACTTCAACTCAAGCTCAGAAGGTTTTTTGATAGATGGATAAAAAGATTTATCTTTTTTTTTCATGTCCATAACTTCAAAACATTCTCTAACATAATTTGAATTTTCCTTGTAAAATCTTTAAATTAATCTAATTCCTCTTCTTGCTCATGTTCCAACTCTTTTGTTTTAGATTTATTTTCATAAGTTATTTTGAAATGGCATTCATTCAAATATCTTATCACATTCATTTTATAGCATTCATCATCTTTACCTTTTGCAGGGTATTTCATTGATTTGGAAATATTAAACATAATGTTCTGATCATTGACTTGCATAGTTAATTCTCCTTTCTATATATTTGTCATTGCTCATATTGTGGCAAGGAAAGGTCTCCCTAAAATGATATGTATCTCCTTATCTTCCTCCATATCTAGCATGATGAAATCAACAGGAAAGATAAATTGATCAACTTTCACTAAGACATCTTCTATAACTCCTTTATAATGTGTTATTAAACAATCTGCAAACTACAGAGTTACAGTAGTAGGGGATATTTCTCCTAATCTCAATATTGTACATATTAATAATGGCATAAGGTTAATGCTTGCACCAAACTCACATAAAGCATTCCCATAAAATATGTCATCTATTGCACATGGAATTGTGAATCTACGAGGATCTTTAAGCTTTTCAGGAATCTTTTTCTGGATTATTGCATTGCACTCCTCACTAAGTGCAACAGTCTTGTTATCTTCAAAATTCCTTTTCATGTTAAGAATATCCTTCATAAACTTCACATAGCTTTACCTTTCTTCAAAGGCTTCAGCAGAATGAATATTAATTGTAAGTATCTTAAAATTTTTTAGAAATTTTAGAAATTATTTATCCAACTTTTGTTGATGGAGCCTCTGAAGAAATGAAGGTGGTGGTCTTTACAAGCCAACTTTAAGTGGACGAAAAGGTCTCTCTAAGCCTTTCGAAACGTCCTCTTCAGGTTCTTCAATTTCTCTCTACTTCAGTCTCTTTTTGAACTCTACCTTCCAATTCTCTTATGCTTTTAGGTTGAACAAATTTTACTTGCTCTTTATTCTGGATTTTTAAATTTACTTCAGTACTATTAGGAAGTGTTCTTTTGGATCTATTACTTAATGTATTTGTTATTTGTCCTAATTGATTCTCGATATTTCTAATTGTAGCTCCTTTACTTTTTAAGTGATTTCCATTTGTAACGCCACTTCTTCTATAGACAACTTTTTATCCTTAAATTTTGGATTACTGTTAAAACCTATAGGATAAGTAGGTCAATAACTAATATTCCCTTGGTTGTTTGAGTTTCCCAATGGGTTTACTTGGTTGTTCTCCCATTACTAATTATTACTACTCAAAGTATTAATCTCGTTAAAGTTTGGATGGTTCTTCCAACCTGTGTTATAATAGTTTGAATATGGGTTATTCTCCTTGTTGTTTATGGCATTCAAAGTTTCTAATGATGCTTGAGAATCTACCATTTGACCTAATGAATTCTCTTCAATCATTGCAATTGGTTGAGAAAAATTCATTCCAAATTGGTCTAAATTCCTTGAAATTACAACAACTTGATTTGCTAAGATTGTCAAAGCATCAGATTCATGAATATTAGATAATTTCTTAGGATTTACCCATTCAGAAGGCTATTGATAATTAATAGTAGTCATCTCTTCAATTAAAGCATAAGCGTCATGAAATGGTTTTGACATCAATAAACCACCAGTAGTGACATTGATAATAGATCTAAGAGATCCAGCTAATTCAATATAAAAACTTTGAATTATTAACCAATCTGATATAGCTGATGTGGAAAATTTCTCTGTAGTTCTTTAAATTATTCTCATGCTTCATAAATATATTCCCCTTCAAACTGACAAAAAGGTATAATATCATTTCAAAACTTTGCGGTTTTTATGATGGAAAATATTTAGCAAGAATTTTTTTGTGTTAAATCACCCCAAGTTCTGATAAATCCATGTGCTAACAAAAGTAACCATATTTTAGTCTTATCCCTCTATAAGAAAGGAAAAATTCTAAGTCTTATAGCATCATGTGATACACCATCATATTAAATGTAACTCACAATTCTAGAAAATTGGCAAGATGTAAATTTGGATATTCAGTTAGTGCTTCTCCTAACTACTTATTTGATATCATTGGATAGTAGCAGCTTTAAGTTCAAATGAATTAACTACTACAACAGGTTTTTGAATACTATAATGAAGTTCATCCACCATAGGGTTTGCATAATCTCTTAAAGGTCTAAACTCTTGATTAATTTCAGTATTTTGATTATTTTGGTTTGTCATTTCTTGAAATTTTTTATTTTTTTTGTAATTTTTTATTTTTTATTTTTCTAATAGTTCTTTCTAATTCAGAATCGTAGGGCACAAGTCCTGTAGAATCTGAACTACGCATACATTACGACAAAATACATAAAATAAAAACACACAAACGAGAACTTTAGATAAAAACAACACTACAATATTCTTGTAATAAATCTAAAAGTTTAAAAAAGACTTTATAAAAACTATAAATTTGCTTTCTAAAAATTTGTTCAACAATTTTGTATTTCTCCCTGGCAATGGTGCAAAAAACTTGATCCCGACTCTTTATGTATGTTAATGCGCTATATGTGATTATATTCTTAATTTTTCCTAACTTAAAATTCTTACTTTGCAGCTGCGCCAAAAAATTGATCACCAACAACAACTAGGCACAAACTTTACTTCGAAGCAAATAAGAATACAATTATTATATTTAATTATGGAATAATACACAAGTATACGTATCGTTATCAAGTAATATAGGACTTTTTTATTAAGCTACGAATATCAAACCCACAAAAAAAACTACAATATGCAACTACAAAATAGAAGAAATTAGATAACAAACTCTACTTAGCAAAATCTTCTTACATAAACTCAAGATGTTATAATAGGAATGAAAGTACAATACTTTTTGTAATTTTTTATAATTGAAAATAAAGTAAACAACTAATTAAACTAAATTTTTGTAGGATGAAGGTAATATAAATAAAATATTTTTTTCCTCTAATGTAGAGGTATTCAAATTTTTTTGTGTCAAATAGGAGCAATAATATTCTTTACTCTTACTAGAGATGCTATAGAGAACATTGACTAATTTACAATTTGAATAGTCTTGAAGACAGGTTAGGTAAGGAAGATACTAGCTCTCACTCTAGAGTTCCCTCCTTACCCTCCACCTAGAGGCTAACATCTCATATCAATCCCGATGACTTAACTCACATTACTCATCAGGATCGACCCGATAAGCAATGCTCATTAAGACATCGAGACCAACATGGGAGTCACTCGCCTAACGGGTCTAGCTCATTATTCATGCAAACATGCAAATGAAAATGATTAGTCAAAACACACAAGTGATGAGTGAACCATGAGGTAGGGACTCGAACAAAGATGGGCAGACCGTGGTGGCAAAGGCCCGAAAAAAGGTATGTCGAGGTGACATTGACCCAAAGAAGGTATGTTGAGGCGGTAGTGACCTAAAAGGATGTGCATACCGTGGTGGCAGCGGCCTGAGAATAATAAGCATGTCATTTTGGCAGCGGCCCCAGGAGGTATGTCAATATGGTAGTGACCTGTCAAGGATGGGCATACCATGGTGGCAGCAGCCTGAACAGAACATGCAACTCAAGAATATGACAATAATCATGCAAGCAAATAGATGTGAAAAGGGATACAGTAATGCAAACATACACATTCACTAAAATATGTAGAAATGTAAACATACACATGGCTGACAGTACAGTGGTGCAAGTGCCTGGTCAAGCGAGTCGAGGCATCAGGTCGAGCCAAAGTGTTGCGCCAACCATCCTATGGTAGTCAATTGAACAAAGTGAAATGCTCACCACTCACTGGGCCTGGGCGGCCGGTCTGAGTGAAGTAAGGTGCTCGTTAGGCTGGGGCATCCAGTCGGAGCGAAGTGAGGTGCTCGCTAGGTCGAGGTAGCCTATCGGAGCAAAGTGTCCCACTGAGACACGAGTGGTGTGATAGGTGACATTCAAGATGTAAAGTACAGGTGTAACATGCAAGTGTGTAAGTGTGCGAAATGCAAATGCAAATTGCTACGTGAGCATGTAAAGTGTAATATGTGCATATGACATACAAAATATGCATGTACAATATAAAGTCATTCCTGTGCTAATGACCTCGCTCGGGTAAACCTGGGGTCAAAACATGAAGAAAACAACGACTGTCGCCTTTGCTTTGGTGGGCCAAATGGGGAAAACTTCTCCCCGGATCTCCAAGGAGAAGTTCTACACCTTGTCAGGAAATGGGCTAGCGACAATGCTCTTCCCGATTTCACGATGCCTCCAAAATTTTAAAAAAGAGCTAATGACATGCATTCTCTCATTTTTCGAAGGCTAACTCTTCAATCTTTCTAGGAAAGATTGAAGCATCCAAAGAAAAGGGGAATGAAGGGAGCTCCAACTCTTAGGATTTTTGTGCTTAGGCTCACAATCAAATGGTGTTTGCTCAGCTCTCATAGATGAATTTACTGCGCATGAAAAAGCATATCCTAAAGGCCAACTCTAGAAGAACAAGTGATCCATCAAATAGGCGCACCACCGTGCCAGTTCACGCCGAAGCACACACCCCATGTTGGCGATCGGACTCACACACCTATCACCACTAAAGCCTAAGACTAGCTAAGAAGTGAAATACAAGGGGTTCAAAGGAATTATACCACCGTGAAGTTTGTACAAAGCCCAATGCAGTCTGAGGAAGCTTTTGCATGATGTTAAAGATCCTCACTCCCTCCCAAACAGTGATGATGTATGTTGTCCATCTATATTGAGGTACTCCGACGAAGTGTCCAGTCGTTGTGAAGGTAGAACGGTGATGTGCGGAGGTTAGCTCACCAACGGTGCATGCCGAGAGCGAAAGAGATGTGTAGGGAGAAACCCAAAACTGAAGCTCTCTTTGATGTTTTAGTCTGACAAAAGTATGATGCTGGCGAGGAAAAGGTTAGTGAGGTGGTAAAAATCCGGTAGGGGTAGCGGGCCAAAAGAAAAGAAAACACAAATGAATGTGGTGTTCAGTTGCTCAGGCAAGGACAACGATGCTTAGTAGCCTCAGAGAGGCTAGGAGCTTCGACGACGTCAGGTTTCACGCCGGCGAGGTGGATGGACAAGTGGAGGCGGAGGGAGCTACAATTTGAAGAGAGAATAAGAAGAAGAAGAAAAGAGAGAGGTGGTCGACAGCTGGAGAGACTTTCGGCGGTCATCACTGGCGATGGGGGAGGTCCGGCAAGGGTGGCGACGGTGAAGGAGAGGATGTGCAAGTCCTCCGGGTGGTTCTTTGCAAAATCGAGCGGGAGAGGGAGAGGAGGTCCATGCGGCTCGAGGAGAGAAGGCAGCAGGTGATATGATGCAATAGATGCCACTAGGGAGGGGGTGTGATCAGGATAAGTAGATATGATCCCTTTTTTTATTTTATTTTTTTATCATATTATATTATTATATTATAATAATGGTAAGAATAATAATAATATAATTATTGTTCACATATATTTTTCCCGGACACGTCCTTGTGATGAGATGAATATCTCCCCAAGATAAAATAAACTTTTTAAACACACTCTCTCGGTCTATTTCGTCATCTGGGTTTGTTCAGACCATCTTTTTCAGCAATTGGGCATAAAACAATAATTTGTGTATTTTTAGCTCGCGGACAATGTTGTGGCAAAATGGACATCCTTCCTAAGTGAAACAAATTCCAGACATGCTCGCGTGGTCTGTTTCGTCATCCAGGGTCATTCGGACAACTTTTTTGACAATCAAGCACAAAATTATAATTCACGTATTTTTAGCCCGCCCCGTAAAGCTGTAGAGAAATGAACATCCTCCTTGGGTGCAATCAACATCCCAGACACACTCATGGTGTCTGTTTCATCATTTGTGGTCAACTAAACAAGCTTGCCAGTGAATGAGCCAATTTAAGCCAGTATATGACACCCATTTGCCCGATTAAAGAGATCAAACCAGTAAAATGTTAGTCGACCTTCTCCTAAGCAAAAGCCAGAGTCTTGCAAAATATCCTCAAAAATGTGCTCCTCAACACATGTTGAAAGGTCTCGACTGAATATCTCGAGCTACGGGAAACAACTTATGCACGAAGCACTACCCCGATACACTCAGGCAGGCATCCCACACATGTGACATCAAAAAATGATGCCAACAAGTAGCCATCTTAAGAAGAAGGTTGAAGAGACGATGACAACTATAATACCCCTACTTAGTTTTCTACAGTTGTTGCAAGCATTGCAATAAAAAAACAATCAGAAAAAGTTCATATTCTTAATGATAACAAAGAGACTACCTCTGCAAGTGAAGATGATCCAAAGAAAAAAAATTCTTCCTATAATTTGGTACCAAAAAAGAACACCCATCTTGTCGAATGAAAAGCCAAAAACACCATTGCACAAGCTAAGATTAGAGCATTGTTATTAAAAGGTAGACCTTACATAAAGTAATTTGATGAGGTTCAACATCCAAAAGGCTTCATACCAACCCTCTTCAAACCTTTTAACGGAAAGAGCAGCCTTCACCAACATATTGTATGTTTTCAAGAAAGTTGTTGCACTGCATGGGGGGTAGTGGTTCTCTGTTATTCTGTCAATTTATATGCAGCCTGATTGGTGTTATTTTCGGTTGGTACATTGAACTTATGAATTGGTATGTAAAAACCATTATTGAAGTGTATAATCTCTTCATTTAATTGTTCGCTAGAGCCCAACATCACGTCAATGACAGTGACCAGGTTGTGGAAAAACAATAACTATGAGAGACTTTGGTGGACCACAAACTTTGATGGAGGAATCTTGGCATGAAATGAGAGCTGGAACTTCAAAATCATCACCCTTTTGAAGTTCTCTTTCAAAGCATGAATGGTATTACTATCGTAGTGCTCAAAAAATTTTAATAATGAAATTTGAAAAAGTATTAAACAAGCTCGCATGTCTACAAGAACAAGCAAAATATTATAATTTTACTGAGAAAGTAGAAAAGCGAAGAACAACAAATATGTTCTAGAAGAAGCTATTAACCATCTCAAAAGCCTAATAGGGAAAGCAAACAATACAAATCTAATCTAAATAAAAAAGACAACGACAACACTCCCTCCCATCTCTGTCACAACGACACCCATAACGACAACACGATCAAAAGTAATTTCAACAAAAGTTCCCTATGATGGAAAAGAAAATAATGGTGATCAAATGAGCAAAGAATATTTTTTTAAGATTGGAGAAGTGACGAAGATGTTTTGTATTTTGTTAAAGATAATAGAATTTAAGCTACTAAAATCAAAAGGGCTAGAAGAAATTAGAACAAATGATCATCCTAACTTTTTTCCGTCCATCTGATGGTTGACCATACAATAGAAAATTTTTTATCTTTAAGAAGAAATTAGATTATAACTTCAAGATAGGAAATATAATCATCCTCAAAGAGTACTTGAAAGAAACTAAAAAAGGTTCAGTCAACAAAATATTGGCTGATGAAGATGCTCTTATAAATCTCTAAGCTGATAAAGATGGATGGAGAACATCATAAGGAAAGTCTTCAAGCATTATCCTCAACAAGATTCAAATTATTGTGTTAGTTGCTTCAACATGCAAAGCGATACCTCTGCAATCAACACGAGTCATTGCAACTGGATAATGTTCTATGCATCTGAAGAAAATGAAAGTAGAGACAAAGGAGATTATGGATTTGAGTAGAGCAGAGATTGCTATCTCTTTTGTTCCTCTTATTCCTTTTATTCCTGCTTGCACTTCAAGGTTGGTTGTCATGGATTTGGAGGAGACCTTCAGTCCTCTTACTTTGTATGATTTTTTTTCATCCTCGGGGGGGTTGTTTAATGCTAAGAGTCATGTTTTTGGTTAGATTTGTTCATCTCTGATGATGACGTGCCGGGAAACAACCAATTAAATATTGATCATAATGATAATTCTCAATTCATACAAAATTACAATGAGTCTAATAACAATAATAGCAACAAAAAATCTAGTAATAATCTTAATGAAGAAGTCAACTTTAAAGTACTGGAAAATGACCTTGATTCTCTTACATTTCAAGTAGTGTCAATAGCCCAAGAGATAAACTTATTAGACTTAGAAACTTTTCTAGAAGAGCCAGTGACTAAGGACCTGAGTGAGAACATAGAAGAAATAATAGAAGTGGATCTAGAAAGCGAAAAGGTTTTGTCACCAAGGATAGTTTATAATGATAAAATAAAATAATTTGTTATTCTTGAAGAACTAGTTACTCCATTTCAATAAAGGTCATCTTGTGAGTAATTCAAAGAATATTATAACAAAGTGAATTATAATGTCTTAGCCCGTCTTAGAAAAATATATAAGAAATTGAGCATTTACAATGCCCTAATCCTTTCTACAAAAAAGAGAGTCATTGGTAAAAGTTTTATTAGATCCTAAAATCTATATTAAAAAGCTCGTTGTTACTTCCTCAGATGTGGCATGCTCTTTGAAGGAGCATTCTAGAATCACAATCACCGATGAAGATCTACTATTGGGTGTCACCAATCATAACCATCCACTGTAAATCTCGCTCAACATTGATAGATTCATGCTCTTATTAATACTTGTTGATCCAGGCACTTCCATCAATTTTATGAATTTAAGAACTCTCACATATTTATATATTGATGCTTGTATGTTGATAGTAGATAAGATGATGTTGTGTGGCTTCAACCAGCAAGGAAAAAGTGCCTTTGGTTCAATTACACTACTACTAAGAAATTGTGATTTGGTGAAGACAACAAAATTTCATGTCATAGACTTTGAAACTTCTTTCAATGCTCACTATTAGGCCAATCGTGGTTACACAAAAAAAAATGGTTTCATCATCACTACATCAATGTGTTAAGTACTGCTATAAAGGACAAGAACACTACATCAAAGGAGATCTACAATCATTCTTGATTCACAAAATTGGGATACATTATGATCCTCCTTATTATGCTATATCGATAAGACAACCTTATGTAGAGGGGTAATAACAAGTGCAAAAGAAAGGATAAAGATCAAGAAGAAAGACAAGAAGAAAAAGATGAATAAAAGAAAATCAAAGATTATCATGCTCATTGAAAAGGTGTAGACTTCTTCAACACTCACTTCTGAGGTCTAGTCCAGGGAAAAGGAAGACGGAGAGAAAACCCAATCATTGAGGAAATGAAAATCCCAATAATAAGTATCTACCCAACGTAAACCTCAAATGATAAAAAGGAAAATAAGCATATAATGATCATCACTCAAGTAAAGACACAATTTCATATCTCTTGAAGATGAAGAGAAAGGAGATGATGGGTAAAAATCGTTGTAAGAAAGAATCAATCGCTACGTAAAAACATGACCATAACCTCAATTTCATTGAACAAAGTTGACAGATTGTTGTACAAGGAAGTGCATGGTGTGGGTACAAAACTAAATAAATTTTGTCTTAGGTTACCTCATCTAGTTATAAAAAATATTTAAATCTTGAAGGAGACTATTTCTTAAATTAAATGGAATTCTTTGTTGAGCACAACTCACCTTGTGTTCAAAAACATGTTCAACATGATTTTGTGTCAAAAAATGGTCGAAAGATGAATCCCACATTTTTGAAAAGCTATGGAATAATAAACAATGTAGTTTTAATTTAGAGGAAGATGTTGGTACAATTTGGCCCGCCCTTAGATGATGTAAAATTTTCTCTAGCTATAACCAAAGAACCCGGTACAAAATGTGCATGAAAAACAAATAGTTTTGAGGGCCCTCCAATTGAAGAGGAACCACCAATTAGAAGAAGAAATGAATTCAATAATTTTTGAGTTAAAAAAAGTTAACTTGAGGATAAAAGAGGAAGCAAGACTAACATTTATTAGCTCACTACAAAATAAAGAAAAAGAAGAAGAAGAAGAAGAAGAAGAAGAAATGAACAAACTATAAATAAAAAACACAAAGCCTTCTTTTCTAAGAACTACAATAAAATGCCTAGGATTGCTGCAAAAGTCGTACTACCTAAGATCGTGTTAGATTCAACTACAATTTTGCTAAAGCTTGCTCCAGGGAGAATACATCTAGAAATCAAACAATATTTTATAACTGAAGCAAAGAAACTAGTAGTAGTTGGCTTTGTGCATTAAGAAAATTATCCAACCTATCTAGCTAATATAACATTAACTAGAAAATTGGACAAAATTGGACAAAATTAAGGATTTTAGTCTGTCACCCTAAAATCTCCAATTTTCTTCCATCAAAGTATATTTATCTATTTATTTGAACTTAACTTCATGGAATACATTCTCACCCATGAAATTGAATGTGAATCTTACCTTGTTGCAGAAAGCATATCCCTTTTGGATCTTATGTTTCACAACAAATTTTAACATTTCAATTGGCCAGATCGAAAAGTAAATGAAGATCAGAGTTTGAATCATCACAATTTATTGGCATTTAAAACCTTCTATAACAAAATTAACTCTTCACAAAACAATATCTCGTTGTAGGGAGAAGGATAAAGAAGACTACTTAGAATTCATGAGAAGGATACGACAAAACATAGATTTTATATATAAAATAAGTTTAAAAAGCAAAAAAAATAAAAAACACAACTTATCTCACACTCCTTCTCAAGCAAATCCCTTGAAGTTCCCTTTAAGCACTTTCTCTCTTTACAGTCACACTCAATTCTCTCTTAGAAGTGCAATGAAGAAGAAATATTTCACCTTCCCTCTCCTCTTACAACTCTAGAAGAAAATCTCTCTCACACCAAAACCTCTCTCTCTACCAAACCTCAAGCACGCCCCCCCTGACTCTAGACTCTCTTCCCTTCTTAATTATTGCCACCCTTCATTTTAAAAAGAAATCAAAATTACCTCTTTTTTCCCAAAAGGTGCACCTCTTCACATCAACAGACAAGTCCCTTCATCCAAGAGACATATCTCTTCATTTAAGAGTCTTTCCAAAGTGTATAGATGCATTGAATCACTCGATGGGGCTTTTGTATTGATTGGAGCCTTCTAGAACCGCTAAAAAATAGTCATTAACCACCTTAATTGATCTTAATTCATTTTTGGCGCTTCTGAGGCCAGTTCAGGCGCCTCTAGTGCTAGTGTATTGAAATTTTGTGTTGTTATATGGATTCTAGCGCCTCTGACACCAATTATGGTGATTCTGGCACCTCTGGCGCCAATTTTGGTGATTCTAGCACTGCTTCTCTGTAAAATGATACCTCTGGCACTAGCTCTCTATATAATGGCACCTCTGGCATCAGTTTTGGTGTCGTTGGCGCCAGGATGTTGAAAAGCTCCATTTTCACTCCAAATTTGCTCATTTTTTCTTCAAATGCCTAAAATCGATATACCTGCAATAAAATATAAAAAAACCATTCTTTAAAGTGCAATATCACCAAATTTAAGAATAAAATGTATACATAAGATTACACATATTTTTGGTGTATGAAAATCCACAAAACTTAAATTTTACTTGTCCTCAAGTGACTCTTTTACTACATAAAAAATTTGACTTATGGAAAAGATTAACTTATAAACTTCTATAATTTAGTTTATTAAATATAATAATATAACTTAAGAAAAACTTTAAACAACCTAGGTTAAAACTAAAAGTATAAGAACACATAGTAATCATGTCTAAGATTTCTGAATTCTCATTCATTTCAAGAAGAATTGTGATTTATCATATCAAAAATACTTAGAATATCCATATGAAGAAGAATTTCATGAAAACTTTATTAGTAACGATGTTAGTACTCAGATACAAGTTTAGAAAATGCAATAAAACTTTTTTCCTGAAGTTGATTCAAGTGAAGCCAATTTTTTATTAGGCATCTCCTCAAGCTTCTCCTCACATATTTTATTTTTTGTTCCTTTTTTTCCTTTTCTTTTTCTTTTCTTTAGGATCACTTTCAATCCTTTCTTTTTTTTTTCAAGTGCTGATTACTATATCTAAGTAGCCTTTAATAATTTTGAACTTCACTATCTTCTTCTTAAAGTTAAAACTTCTTACATTTCTTCACTTTATAAATTCATATTAGCTTTGAAAATTTTTCATAAGGCTTCAATCTTTTCTTTTTATATGAAACTCTAAGATTTTTAATACTTCAAAAATAAAATTTCCTTTATTTTGAATAGAAAAACATAGTCTTGTCCTTTCAAACTAAATATCTTAACTCTAGAATTGACCTTCATTATTAATGATTTTTGCTTAAATTTACTATAATATTTACAAATAAAAATATAGTTATTTAAAGTTAAACTCTGATATCAAGGTCATGTTAAATTAATTTTAAAAATGTAGTTAATTGAGGACAAATAAAATTTAGTTTACTTCTTTTAAAGAAATTTTTCTTTCCCCCAAACTTAGATTTCTAAATAATAAGTAAAGCATGTAGTATAAAAATTGTAGGTGAAAGAAAACAGTAAATGCATAAAAATAAAACTAACTTGTAGAGGTTTTTGAATATGAAACTTAGCTCTGACACATTGCATGTACTAATTTAAAAAGTACAGACTTTAAACCATTAAATGAAACTTAATATATCAAAGAATTTGCTAAGAAAAGAATAAATTAAAGACATAAACAGTAAATTAAATGAACTAACAGTGCTAAAAATAAAAATCTACAATTTACAGTTACACACAAAAATAAGTTCAATGGTTCCACAATCAAAACACATAAAGTGTTCAAATCATACCAACAATAAAATAAAATAAACAACAACAAATAAAAACAGATAAAACCCAGTAAATCTTCTTTCATCATCTTCCTCCTCTTCTTCCTCTTCTTCTTCTTCTTCCTCTTCTTCGAAGTTTTCTTACACATAAGGCATGAAGCTGGGGCATGTAGGATATTCCACAGTATGATCACCCTTCAGAAATGTAACCATCGCCTCCTGATATGCAATATCATGTTGTACTCCTTTCTTCTTATAGCCATCATTGTGAGAATTTCTTGATTCCAAACCACCTATTCTATTCTAAATCGCTACAATATCCAATTGTTGAATCATTAGCTGCTCCATAACATTTTCAAGTGAAATAAAACTGGAAGTAGATGGTCCTGCATCAGAGTTGAGGGTCTATCACTACTTCCATTTCTAGATCCAACAAATGATTCAAATTTATGCAATGTAGGTTTCCCAATTGGCTTAAGTGGTTGCAACATTTCTTCCTTCTTATCAAATTCTACTTCTGATTGTTCACATAAAGTGAAAATCAGGGCAGGATAACCCAAACCACTAGCGGTCCCACTTCTAGCAATACTTCGAGCATCTTGCACAATATGAGCACCAATATCAATAGATTTCATCTTTTGGATGCAAAAATTAAGTATTGCTCTCTCCTTAGTTACTTAACTCAGGTGATTAGTTGGATGCAATTTTGTAGAGATAAAGTAATGTCATGCTTTAGATTGCACATTTACCATGGAATTGGAGAAATTGAGTTTGTGATTATTCTTAATCTTCCATTCTCCCTTTCCATTAGTGAGATGGGAAATTACTTCATCAAGTGATGAATCAGAAATCACAAATACAGAACACTTACAATGAAATTCATTCCACAGCCTATAAAGTGCATTGATTCTTGCTCAAGTAAATTCAACATGTTTACCTTTAACATAAACGTGCTCGTCATAGTCATCCGAATATTGGCAAAGAATTCTCAAACAATAGGAACAATGGCTATTACATGAAGTAGCAAAAGGTTTCCCACTTACGAGCAATTATCAACCTTTCAATATCTCCTCCCAGATTTAAAAATGCACATTCCTGAATCAATTTTCTGGTTCCCATCATAGTATTAAAATTGTACTAAGCCTTTAGATTTTTGAATCTCCTCGCATCAAAATCTCCTAAAGGCTTTCCTCTTTTTTTTCCCTTGGAGCCATAGGGATCTTTTAAATAAATTCACATAAAATCCAAATAAATTCATAATATCATAAATCAAACTCCAAAAGTAGAAATATTTGGTAAGAAAATTTTCACCATGGGTTCTCATTATACTTCTTCAATAAAAACTCAAATTTTCGAATTTCCAAAATGTAGGAAAAATCCATGGTAAAAATAAAAAATTTCTAAGTTAAAATGAAGCTCTTACCAAGGGCAAATAAAATCCACGACTTTTTAGCCTTCAAATCTCCTTAAATCAACCAAATAACAAACCCTGGGTTAAGTTTTGGCCTTAGTTTAGAGGTAGGAGATGATCCAAGCAGTAAAAATGGGGTTTAACAATGATTTTTCATAGTTTTAAGTAAATCTGGGCATTTTTAGGAAACTGCCACCTCAGGTACCAAATCTGGCGCCTCTGGCGCCACACCAAAAATTTTCAGATTTTGATTTTCTTTAGAAATCTGTTGTATATCAAACCACTTCAACCTCTAATTACTTAATTAAACTCTTCTGACCATAATTAAACAATTTTCTCACAAACAACACAAAACTCACATTTATATATAAAATACAAAGGATTACAAACAAATATTTTTTAAGCCAATACATCTAATTTAGCATCAAAATCACACCATACAAACTAACGTTGAAGACTAAATATCAAACACTCAACATATTACATAGATAAACTTCAACAATAAAAGTAAATGAAATCCAATACAAACACATAACACACATAAGCAATAATAATTATGAATTCCTTACTAAAGAGTGTTCAAACATTTTCTTCACCTTGAATATTACCCATGGATTGGTAGTGAATGTACAAGTTATAAAAAGATCAGTGAGGAAATACGTCTGTCGAATCTTCTTCAATCCAAATATTTTTCTTGAACATTTGCACCATACCTACTTTAATGCGCCCAGTATGGTCAAATTGTTCTTTCATCCTCCAATCCAAATGATCAAATATATCAGATATGTTTCCAATTGAATTCATAATATTTTGCACCTCTTTCTCCAACTTCTTGATCCTTTTCAAAATATCATGCAAACTATAAGAAAAGCAAGGTTGAATATGTGATGGATTTTGAGATGATTGATCCATAAGAATAATCATATTGTTTTCCTTCCCATTTCCTATGCAGTTGCAACAAACCTCTGGGTCCATAGGCTTCTAAGGGAGAAGCTTTTTTTCTCAACTTTCATAAGGCACTTGTGACTGACTGCACAGTAGGAATATGGTATAAGGATGTCCCAACCCATAAGTCGATCCGTTGATAATCAAACCCAAAACAAATTTCACACTTAAAGCACCCACATCAATAGGTCTTTCGGTTTGAATACAATAATTTAAAATAACACTTTTCTTAGTCACTTTCATGGTAGGAAGAAGTTTTAATGCAATAAAGAAATGCCACGCCTTCAATGCAGGATTCAATAATGATGAAGAAAAACTTACTTGTTCATTATGTCTTCTCTCCCAATTTGCATCTTCATCAATAAGGAATCGATAGAGTTCATTCATGTTATGTCTCGTAAGAACAAAATTTGCATGGTGACAAATAGGGACACTTTAAATTATAAACAAATAGTTTATTCTTGAAGGAGTAAATAGTACCCACCTACCTTGAACATAGACGACTCCTTGGTTAATTCAATGAAGATTAGCATATAACTCATTCACCACAGGAACTACTACAGTAGTAGTGGTATAGCGAAGCACTTCCCAGCATCTCTGTGCAATAATCTCTTCCACTAGAGTATTTGGTGTGTTGAATCCTTGATTCACAAACCGTCGTTCATTGATTAATCTCTTCTTCACAAGAACTCGATTATATAACTTCTGAGCATCAAAAATGATGAACTTCCTCATGTTGAAAATTCCATATCTAATGATTTCTTTTGAGTTGGAAGCCATACGATTTGAAAATGGTAACTTTCCTTTCATTTTTCACTCTTAAATAACTTCAAAATTCAGTTTTTGAGAGTTACTATGATGAAAACCCACCAAAAACCGCTCAAAACCTTCTCTAACATCGTCCAAACTCGTTCTGATAACTGCAGCGCTTCTAGTGTCGATTTCTGGCGCCTCTAGCGCCAGCTCTCTAGAAAATCACACATCTGGTGCTAGTTCAGATTTCTAAAGTGTTTCATCTTAAATCCAAATAACTCTCAAATCATCCATAAAATTTGGTAAAAAAAGTTGTTTTAACGTATTTTCTCGATATGTAAGTCTCTCAATCACACGGAATTCATNATTTAATTCTGAAGATATAATAACAGGCAATGTAGATGAGTCTCCTAAAAATACATACTTCAAGTGACTAGGCAATACTTTCATTTCAAGTTCAGGTGGTTTTATAATCGATGGAAATAGATTTTTATCGGCATTTTCTGTAATATCCAACATCTCAAATCTTTCCTGAACATAATCTAATTTTTCATTTTCTAATTCGTCCAAAATAACTTCGTCATTCTTTTCAAATTGTTCTTTCTTACAAAATGTTCTTCTTCTTCAAAATGTTTTTTGTCTTCAAAATGTTCTTTAAAATGTTCGTTCAGTAGATGTTCAATAATTTTCATGCGAAAACATTCACTATCTCTTTCAATAGCAGGGTATTTCATAGATTTTGCAAAGTTAACAGTCACTTCTTGATCATTAACTCTCATAGTTAATTCTCCTTTTTGAACACCTATCATAGCTTTTCCAGTAACTAAAAATAGTCTCTCTAAAATGATATGTTTTCTTTATCTTCCTCCATATCTAAAACAATGAAATCCACAAGAAAGATGAATTTATCCACTTTTACGGACACATCTTCTATAACTCCCTTAGGATATGTAACTGAATGATCCGCTAACTGTAGAGTTACAAAAGTACCACATCTTCTATAACTCCCTTAGGATATGTAACTGAACGATCCACTAACTGAAGAGTTACAACAGCCCTTAGGATATGTAACTGAACGATCCACTAACTGTAGAGTTACAGAAGTAGGTGAAACTTCTCTTAATCCTAATCTCCTCCATATCTAAAACAATGAAATCCACAGGAAAGATAAATTTATCCACTTTTACTAACCCTTCTTCTATAACTCCTTTAGGATATGTAACTGAACGATCCGCTAACTATGTAGGTGCTCCTAATCCTAATCTTTTGAAAATTGATAGAGGCATAAGATTAATGCTGGCTCTCAAATCACATAAAGCTCTTCCATAAAATTTTTCACCTATCGCACGCGGTATAGTGAAACTGCCAGGATCTTTTAATTTTTCAGGAAGCTTTTTCTGAATAGTTGCACTACACTCGTCTAGTGCAACAGTTTCATTATCCGTGAACTTCCTTTTCTTGTTCAGAATATCTTTCATAAATTTTACTGAACTTCCTTTTCTTGTTCAGAATATCTTTCATAAATTTCACATAATTGGGCATCTACTCTAAAGCTTCTACGAAGGGAATGTTTACATCTTTCATAAACTTCACATAATTGGGCATTTGCTCTAAAGCCTCTACGAAAGGAATATTTACTGTTAATTTCTTAAGAATTTCTATAAACTTGGCTACACTCTTTACTAAGTGCAATAGTTTCATTATCCGTGAACTTCCTTTTCTTGTTCAGAATATTTTTCATAAATTTCACATAATTGGGCATTTGCTCTAAAGCTTCTACGAAGGGAATGTTTACTGCTAATTTCTTAAGAATTTCTAAGATTTTGGAAAATTTTTTATTTTTTTTAAGCTTCTACGAAGGGAATATTCACCGTTAACTTCTTAATAATTTCTAAAAATTTTGAAAATTGTTTATTCTCTTTATTGTGCTTATTCACCGTTAACTTCTTAAGAATTTCTAAAAATTTTGAAAATTTTTTATTCTGTTTATGTTGCTTCAGTCTTTGAAAAATGGTGGTGGAGGTTTCTCCACAGTAATTTTCATTGGTGTAAATGGATACTCTAAATTTGGGTAGTCAGGATCTTTTTTTTTTCGGTATCCATTTTTTCTTTTTCAGTTTCTGTATCTTCTTGCACCCTTGTTTCCAATTCTTTTCCACTTGTAATTGTATTTTTTTGATTTGTTCTTTTTCTTGGTCTTTAGGATTTGGTTCCACAGTAGTAGGAAAAGTTTCTAATGTTCGGTTACTAAGCGCAGTAGCGATATGCCCTAATTGGTTTTCAATATTCTTAATAGCAGTTCCTTGATTTTGTAATTGATTTCCTTGATTATGTAATTGTTGACCCATGTTTAATATCAGCTCTTCCATAGACAACTTCTTCTCCTTAATTTGAGTATTACTTTTAAATCCTGGAGGATAAAAAGGTCTATTGTTAACATTTCCTTGGTTGGATGAATTTCCTAATGGGTTCACTGGGTTGTTTCCCCATTATTAATTTGTAGAAGAATTGTTATTCTAATTAAAATTTGGGTGATTCTTCCAACCTGGGTTATAATAGTTCGAATATGGGTTTTTGGGCCTATTAATAACATTTAAGGTCTCATATGAAGGTTGAGCATCCACAAATTGCCTAGATGAATTCTCTTCCATCATGGGAGGTGTTGAAGAATAATTCATCCCATAATGGTATGTCTTTGATATTGCAGCAATCTGCATAGATATTGCATCAGAATCATGGATGCTAGCTACTCTTTTAGGATTTACCCGCTCAGAGGGTCAGAATCATGGATACTAGCTACTCTTTTAGGATTTACCCGCTCAGAGGGCCATTGAAAATTGTCATGGATACTAGCTACTCTTTTAGGATTTACCCATTCAGAGGGTCATTGAAAATTGTTGGTCATGGATACTAGCTACTCTTTTAGGATTTACCCTTTCAGAGGGTCATTGAAAATTTTTGGTAGCCATCTCTTCTATTAATGAATAAGCCTCATCAAAAGGTTTTGACATTAAAGAACCACCATCCGCAGCATCAATGATCGATCTAAGAGTCCCACTAATCCACNCTCCCCAAGTTCTAATAGATCCTGGTGCTAATGAATTTAACCACATCTTAGCTTTATCCCTCAATGAAAAAGGAAAAAGTCTAAGTCTAACAGCGTCGTTTGAGACTCTGTCATATTTAAAAGTAGCATATAGTTCTAAAAAACTAGCGAGGTGTAAGTTTGGATCTTCATTTGGTGTACCTCCGAATTGATTGTTTTGCATTTGGATAATAGCAAGTTTAAGCTCAAATGAATTAGCAGCTACATCAGGATTTTGGATAGATAAGTGAATCTAATTTGCTGTAAGATTTACATAATCTCTTAGGGGTCTAGGTTGGTGTTCATTCTCTAATCCTTCATTGTTCAAGTTGTTTTCCATTGTATCAGAATTTCTAGGTTCTCTTCTTAATTTTCTGATCCTTCTAACAGTGCGTTCTAATTCTGAAACGTAGGGTATAAGAAAGTCGAAATTTACGCATACAATTTGAAATCAGTACTCAGTAATATAATTAGATTTTCAGGTCCAAATTTACGCATACAATTTGAAATCAGTACTCAGTAATATAATTAACATAAATATAAATATAAAAATAAGTTGCAATTTAAGTAAAAATTTTCTAATAATCCTAATTTGTCCGTTACTCTGATTGTGATTTTACTCACTCACTCAATTACTCCCCAGCAACGGCGTCAAAAACTTGACAACGACTTTATACATGCAATAAAATATAAGATAAATATAGACATATTAAATATTCAATAATTGTAAAGTCACACTCATCAACGTAAGTATACGTATCGCTCAAGTAATATAGGACTATAATGGAGTCCTAGATATCGATCCCATAGGGAGTAGTTTAGAATTGCGGACTAAGACTTTGGAAAAGTAATACTTTATTCACAAAAATGACGTTCAATTTGCTTATCTGTCACTAATAGGCAATTGAAATAAATAGATAGTTTTAATAACTAATAAATAACTAGTGATATTAAGTAATGTTTAATTGTGATATTCAATATATAAGAAAGCATCATTCTCCTTGTCAAGAAATTATAGTGAATGGATAAAATGAATTAGTTCAATTTATATTGTGTCAAATAGGAGCATACCTATTCTTTACCCTTTGGTCCAAACATAAAGAATATTGACTAATCCTACGCTTGTTTACTGAATAAGCGGCTAGGCTGGGAGGATACCGGCTCTCACTTCGGAGCCCCCACGTTCCCCTCCCCTGAGGGCTAACATATACACTTCAACACCCAAACAATAGGACCGAATTAGGGTTTTAGTCTTTCACGCTTAAATCTCCAATTCTACGCCCGATCATATTATTTTCGTATTTATTTGCACCCAACTTAAATCTTGGATGCAATTATTCTCTTTAGTTGTAAAACTCAACATATTTTAACAAATCAATTGGCTAGATTGAAAGTAAATTAAGATCAAAGTAGTTGTAAAACTCAACATATTTTAACAAATCAATTGACTAGATTGAAAGTAAATTAAGATCTAAGTGAAAAGATCATCACAATTTCTTAAACATTTTCATGGTTTCACCAATTCAAATTACCATTTCACAAGTTTCGAGAAAAAGAAAAAGACAGAAAAAACTACTCAGAACTCATGGGGAAAACACAACAAAACTCAGAATTCATAGAAAAAATCAAAGTCATACAAACTACAACAAGTACATAACTTATCTCTAATTTCTCCCCAAGAACACTCCTCAAAGTTCCTCTGAATCTCTTCCTTTCTTTAGAGCAAAATTCTTCTTCAAAGTAGCAAGGAGGAAGAAATCTCTCACTTTTCCCTCCACTCTTACAATCTCTCGAAGAATTCCTCACAATTGTTACACTCTATTGGAAATTCTATATACTAATGGTAACTTCCAAGGCCTTTAGCACACTTTAATCTTCAGTCAAAATGTTCTTTTAAAGTTGTGGATGAGTTTTCCAAAGAGTTACCTAAGCATCCCTTAAAAATTTGGCCTTATCCAAAGCTTGAGTAGGCATAACCGTCGATCTCGCCGTCGGCGGGGTCGATGGCGCCGTCGGCGGG
>JXCR01136649.1:100224-113009 GCA_002079205.1 Phalaenopsis hybrid cultivar | reverse complement strand
TATATATATATATATATATATATATATATATATATTATGAAGCCTGAAGCCCAATTGCCACTCACAAGGTATACAACTCCACTCCAAAAAAAGAAATTAAAAATATATAAGTATACCACAGAAATATGAAACAGAAAGTCTCCAAAAAATTGTGAGATCTAAGATAAGTCGAATGGGTAGATGACTTGACTGTGAATAACGCTTGCGTGGGAACCATAAACCCGTTTTGTAGAGATGCCACTGTTGTCACACAAAGAACCACAATACTAAAGTCGGTAAGCTCCAAAACACCAGCAAATTCTCACAAAAAGATGCCAAGAACATCACAAATAACATGCACGGTAACGCTAGAATAACACATGTCATAGTTCTGAACCCATAGAAAAAGCCGTTATACCACAAAGAATAACACCAAAGATAACACTTGTGGAAAGTCTCGATACACCCAAAGAACTCCCCACCTCAAGATGCAAAAGTCTCAAATAATACCGATACTAACACGTAGGATAACGCAAAGGGAACACCCGCGGTAGGTCCTGAAGAACTCAAAGAAAAACAGCCACCATAACATGAAGAATAACACTATAGATAACACCCACAGTAGGTCCCGAAGCGCCCAAAGAAGAATAACCGACATAACACGATGAATAACACCTATGATAACACCCACTGTAAGTCTCGATACACCCAAAGAGCTCCTTACTTCAAAACCATGTAATTAACACGAAGGTATCAATACACCCAAAGAGCAACCGAATAGAGGAACCATGACGAATAACACAACAAAAACTCCAATACAAAGTCTTAAAAAGCCTAAAGAAAAAACACCCAAAATCCCCCCAGCATCTAACCAAGCATAAAAAGAGAGTAAGTGAAATAAAAAGAGAATATATGTGTATCTTTTGTTCCTTTATTCTTCTTCTTCTTCTTCTTCTTCTTTTACTTTCCTTCTCTTCATGTTTATTCTTTTTTTTTCCCATATGTATGATTCTTTTTAAGAAAAAAAACTTACTAGAAACCATCCTAAGATGGGAGACATTTAAGCTGTGCCCAAGCAAGAGGAAATGGAGAGGAGGGGAGGAGAGGAATCAAAAATAATAGACTGTTGTTGCATCCCGATTCTAGCTAACAAATTAGTAGGCTTGTTACCTTCTCTATGAATAAAAGTAAACTCTAAGTGAATTTGGGAGGACATAGTTTTGAGGTTGCTAATCCATTGTATAAGATGTCAAGGAGTTTCTTCCTTATCTTCCAGGATCTGTAATAGTACCATAGAGTTTACTTTAATCTGTATTAGTTCTAATGCCCTCTTTGTGCAAGTTTCAAAGCCCANCATTTGTTCAAAGGCTTCAGCAGAAGGAATATTAATTGTAAGCTTCTTAAAAATTTTTAGAAATTTTAAAAATTGTTTATCCAACTTTTTTTTATGGAGCCTCTGAAGAAATGAAGGTGGTGGTCTTTACGAGCCAACTTTATGTGGACAAAAAGGTCTCTCTAAGCCTTTCAAAACGTCTTATTCAGGCTCTTCAATTTCTCTCTACTTCAGTCTCTTTTTGAACTCTACCTTCCAATTCTCTTATGCTTCTAGCTTGAACAACTTTTACTTGCTCTTTATTCTGAACTTTTGAATTTACTTCAGTACTACTAGGAAGTGTTCCTTTGGATCTGTTACTTAATGTATTTGTTATTTATCCCAATTGATTCTCAATATTATTAATTGTAGCTCCTTTACTTTATAAGTGATTTTTTATTTGTAACACCACTTCTTCGATAGAAAACTTTTTATCCTTGAATTATGGATTACTGTTAAACCTATAGGATAAGTTGGTAAATAACTACTATTCCCTTGGTTGTTTGAGTTTCCCAATGGGTTTACTTGGTTGTTCTCACATTGCTAATTATTACCACTCTAAGTATTAATCCAGTTAAAGTTGGGATGGTTCTTCCAACCTGAGTTATAATAGTTTGAATATGGGTTATTCTCCTTGTTGTTTATGGCATTCAAAGTTTCTAATGATGCTTAAGAATCTACCATTTGACCTTAAAAATTCTCTTCAATCATTACAGTTGGTTGAGAAAAAATTCATTCCAAATTGGTCTAAATTCCTTGAAATTGCAACAATTTGATTTGTTAAGATTTTCAAAGCATCAGATTCATGAATATTAGCTAATTTCTTAGGATTTACCCATTCAGAAGGACATTGAAAATTACTAGTAGTCATCTCTTCAATTAAAGCATAAGCTTCAAGAAATGGTTTTGACATCAATAAATCATCAGTAGTAACATCGATAATAGATCTAAGAGATCTAGCTAATTAAATATAAAAAGTTTGAATTATTAATCAATCTGATATAGCATGGTGTGGACAATTTCTCTGTAGTTCTTTAAATCATTCTCATGCTTCATAAATATATTCCCCTTCAAACTGACGAAAAGATATAATATAATTTCAAAACTTTGTAGTTTTAATGGTGGAAAATATTTAGCAAGAATTTTTTGCACTAAATCGTCCCAAGTTCTGATAAATCTATGTGCTAACAAAAGTAACAATATTTTAGTCTTATCCCTCTATAAAAAAGGAAAAATTCTAAGTCTTATAGCATCATCTGATACACCATCATATTTAAATATAGCACACAATTCTAGAAAACTGGCAAGATGTAAATTTGGATCTTCAGTTAGTGCTCCTCCAAATTAATTATTTGATATCATTTGGATAATAGCAACTTTAAATTCAAATGAATTAACTATTACAATAGGTTTTTGAATATTATAATGAAGTTCATCCACCATAGGGTTTGCATAATTAAGAATATATAAAAAAGTCAGGAGAAATACAAAGTTTCTGAACAATTTTTCAGCAAAATTTCCTTTATTTTCTCCAGGTGTAAACTATTCTTCAAACCAACATTGTCAAGTAGATGTATATTGAGTTTCGCATTCTCCACATTGACCATGCTATTTTCCTGTAACAATTCATTAGAAGTAGGTACATTATCAACTTGAAAAGCCTCCTCACACATTTGTACAACTTCATTTACATTTACGTGATTCTTAGGCACATTTACTTTAAATTCCAGGTGTAAAACCTAGCAATTCTCAGCAAAATGACCGAACATACGATAGTTATTGCAGTAACAAGGAACTTGCTCTACCACAACCTTCTACCAATACTCTTTATGTGCTGAACCAATCCATATTTCTTCGGGCACCACATTTGTAATGTCCCTCGCAACCAAAACTCTCGCTACAAAGGGTCTCGTTAGATTCTAAGTCAGAACATCTAGCTTCATCAGTAGGCCAAAGATAACACCAAGGGAGAACAAGATTTCTAGATTGAACAGGTATATGTTTAAACCCAAGAATCTAAACCAAATCAGTACAATTGGTTGTTCAGTTTGCATATCAAAATCCACAGACCACCTCAAAATCTTCATATTCTGGCTCTCGATTCCCATTTATTTCTTATAAAAAATTCTAGCATAATCTTCTTCCTGATCTAACTGTATAAGAATGTGTCTAGCATCTAGTAAACTGACCTTCCATTCCCATGAGTTTAAGATTCTCAAAAGCTGCCCAAATTACCTCCATACTTGGATGACCATAAAAATATTTACCAACTAAAGAAAATCTATAAGATGATGATAGAACATTAGAGTCAATTTTTGAGAGGAATATGGCAGGTTTGCCGTCTTCCTACCATTCTTCTGCATAAACTGTAAACAGCTATTCCCACACTGTCATGGTTCGCTTGTGGAAAAATAAATTTCCTCGCAATAGATTTAGTCTTCAAACTCCAGTTACTGACCATCACGGTGAATGAAGGTCGCTCCATCTCTCAATGAAACTCTCCCTAAACACACACAACCAAAACACACAGAAGTAACAACGCTCCTAAAGAACAATCACAGAATAAACGAAAGCAAAAAAACAAGGGATAAGTAAACGAACCGAAAAAACAGCCAAACAAACTTACAATCTCACCGCTAAAACAAAACTAAAATGCGATCTAACCCAAATCCCCACTAAATAGAATACACAAAAGGAAACTGAGAGGAAGCAGAGCTATAAACCTACAAACACAGCTAAAGAAAAACAAAACACATATGTAACACAAATCTTCACTACACACAACAAACAAAAGGAATATGATACCAAGCAGAGAAACAAATCCTACAAACAACCCCAAACGAAGCACNAAACAAAAGGAATATGATACCAAGCAGAGAAACAAATCCTACAAACAACCCCAAACGAAGCACAAAAAAAAAATAGAAAATAAAAACCAGATAAAACCAAAACTGCCGTAAAATCCAACGTCAAAAGATCTCATCATAGTAGCACAGCCGCAGTCCTAAATCTCCACGGCAAAGCATACCTAAAGCAAAAGGAAAACAAGAACGATAGCACAAGAGAAACAAGCCTTAAAGTCCAACGGATCTACGGTAAACTCGAAACAGGACGCCAGGGAAAAAAAGAACACCAAAAGTAAAAGCCACTAGAAGCACAACGCCCAAAAAAAAAAACAAGGGAAAGCATGCGACAACCTAGCACCAAGAAACAAGGAGCAATGAACCAACAAACCCTAAACACCAAACGGAAAAGCCACTAAGAAACCGGGTGGCATACAAAAACTGCTAGATCCTCTAAAAAAATTAGAACAAACCACACGAAACTCCGCAGAAACCGCAAGATGGAAGAGAACAACAGTAAAATATTTAAATCAAAAAGGAAAAGTCCATGATTGGAGACAGATCGCCATGGATTACGCTCGGACAGCTCTAGGCGAACNAATCTCCACGGCAAAGCATACCTAAAGCAAAAGGAAAACAAGAACGATAGCACAAGAGAAACAAGCCTTAAAAATCCAACGGATCTACGGTAAACTCGAAACAGGACGCCAGGGAAAAAAAGAACACCAAATGTAAAAGCCACTAGAAGCACAACGCCCAAAAAAAAACAAGGGAAAGCATGCGACAACCTAGCACCAAGAAACAAGGAGCAATGAACCAACAGCAAAAAAACACCAAACGGAAAAGCCACTAAGGAACAGGGTGGCATATAAAAACTGCTAGATCCTTTAAAAAAATTAGAACAAACCATACGACACTCCGCAGAAACCGCAAGNGACAACCTAGCACCAAGAAACAAGGAGCAATGAACCAACAGCAAAAAAACACCAAACGGAAAAGCCACTAAGAAACAGGGTGGCATACAAAAACTGCTAGATCCTTTACCACACGAAACTCCGCAGAAACCGCATAATGGAAGAGAACAACTGTAATATATTTAAATCAAAAAGGAAAAGTCCATGATTAGAGACAGATCGCCATGGATTACGCTCGGACAGCTCTAGGCGAACGGCGAATATAACTTGATTAATCATTTGATAATATCAATTGATTATCTATTAACTTCATTCAATTAATACTATATTAAATCAATTAACTCACTAATATTTCAAAAATTTTAAAATTAACATAAAAGGTGGATGAATATTTTAATTATATGCTAACATATATGTGCTTAGTATGTATGCATGTAAANATATATATATATATATATATATATATATATATATATATTTATATATTGTGAAGCCCGAAGTTCGAAGGCCACTCACAAGGTATACAACTCCACTCTGAAAAAAGAAATTAAAAATATACAAGTATACCACAGAAGTATGAAACGAGAAAGTCTCCAAAAAATTATGAGATCTAAGATAAGTCTAATGGGTAGATGACTTGACTGTGAATAACGCTTGCGTGGGAACCATAAACCCATGTTGTAGAGATACCACTATTGTCACACAAAGAACCACAATACTAACGTTGGTAAGCTCCAAAACACCAGCAAAATCCCACAAAAAGATGCCAAGAACATCGCAAATAACATGCACGGTAACGCTAGAATAACACACGTCATAGTTCCGAACTCATAGAAAAAGCCGCTATACCACGAAGAATAACACCAAAGATAACACTTGCGGAAAGTCTCGATACACCCAAAGAGCTCCCCACCTCAAGTGCAAAAGTCCCAAATAATACCGATAATAACATGTAGGATAACGCAAAGGGAACACCCACGGTAGGTCCCGAAGAACTCAAAGAAGAACAATCACCATAACACGAAGAATAACACCATAGATAACACCCACAGTAGGTCCCGAAGCGCCCAAAGAAGAACAATCGACATAACACGATGAATAACACCTATGATATCACCCACGGTAAGTCCCGATACACCCAAAGAGCTCCTTACTTCAAAACCATGTCAATAACACGAAGAAAACGCCACAAATGCTACTTGTGAAAAGTCCCAATACACCCAAAGAGCCCCCGAATAGAGGAACCATGACGAATAACACAACAAAAACTCCAGTACAAAGTCTTAAAAAGCCTAAAGAGAAAAACACCCAAAATTCCCCCAACATCTAACCAAGCATAAAAAGAGAATAAGTGAAATAAAATTAGAATATATGTGTGTCTTTTGTTTCTTTATTATTATTCTTCTTCTTCTTCTTTTTTTTTTACTTTCCTTCTCTTCATGTTTATTCTTTTTTTTTCCATATGTATGATTTTTTTTTTAAAAAAAATACTAGAAACCATTCTAAGATGGGAGACATTTAAGCTGTGCCCAAGCGAGAGAAAATGGAGACGAGGGGGAGGAGAGGAATCCAAAATAATAGATTGTTGTTGCATCCCCATTCTAGCTAACCAGTTAGTAGGCTTGTTACCTTCTCTATGAATAAAGGTAAACTCCAAGTGAATTTGGGAGGACATAGTTTTGAGGTTGCTAATCCATTGTATAAGATGTCAAGGAGTGTCTTCCTTATCTTCCGGGATCTGTAATAGTACCATAGAGTCTACTTCAATCTGTAGATAGTTCTAATGCCCTCTTTGTGCAAGTTTCAAAGCCCAAAAAAACTACCACCACTTCAGCCTCAAGTGCATCCAAAACCCATACAGGAGATTGAAAGAAAAGTAGACAATGCCCAATGTAGTCTCTAAACACCCCTCTAATTCCAATAAATTGTGAAGAGAAATTATCATTGTTGTTAATTTTGATCTTGGGAGGAACAGATTTTTTCCAGTAATTCTTTGAGATCACTGACTGCATGGAAGGAGATTGTTGAGCCCAAAAAACAGAGCATCGCCGTGTAAAAAATCCCAAACACCTCCATCCATCTGCCTCCATGATTTTAGAAATGATCAATGTCAGAGAAGAAGAAGCATATGATTTTTGGATCTCTGTAGACGACAAACCATTGGCTCACCGACAGGAGTAGAGGTCATCGCATGTCTTAGGCTGATAAAGGAAGGAGGCCAAGAGCTCCTCAGTCTGGAAACCAATGGGGAGTTGGACTTAGATTCAGAGAAGCAGGCATGGGCTTCTGCCAAGAGTTTTTGTTGCCATCTCGTGTCACTAATCACCAGGGAAAGGAAGCGCCGCCCGAGGGAGGAGTCCTACGACCAAGGGCTTCACACGAGAGAGGGGTGAGGGATATGCCAAAGAGGGAACTCAGCTAAGGCATCATGCAGTCTGGGAGGGATAAGGAGAAACCTGTTTTATGTGGGCTTGGGAGGAAGGGAGTGCCTACGATGAGGGGTGCTAACTGAGATGAAGGACGCCGCCAGAATCATCTGAACATCCCTGAAAGAATCGAAAAGAGTTGGGGGTACCACAAAAGGTAAGGGAAATTAGTCATCTTCTAGTCACCAGAATAATAAGTCCTAGTCCCGACATCAGCGAAGTAATGACCGAGGGAATCATGACCTAAAATGATGCCCTAACCAACGGCCTGCACAGTATTATGAGCGGCCACATGTCTAACAAGAAATGCAGGTTTAACATCCCTTCATGTGTCAGTGGCTGAAATAGTCCAAGTCATCCATAATAGAGACTATTTCAAATTGGCCAAGTCACTGATTGCAGTCTCATCCTTAAGAGATTGAAAGAAGTACCATCAGTACCATAGTGACCATGGCCATGACAAGGAGAAATGTCGTCACCTCAAAAACTTGATTAAGTTGCTCATCAGTACCGAGAAGCTTAAAGGGTTTGTTACAGTCGGCGCACATATGCAGCGGCAGAGCAAGGTTGCGACGAAGGAACCCTCAAATGGACCTATCGGGCCAACGAGGTCCATGTAGCAGAATAGTCCGAACCATTTTTAGGGGAGGACCCCGACAATAAAGTGACTAGTTGACACCTGAAGGGGAACCCCTACAATAAAGCAATCATTATCACAACACTAATTAATAACTACTAGATGAGTAGCATTCTTGTTGATACAAGGATTTCAGTGAACATATTGTATAAAACAATATTTGATAAGATTGATCTAAAACATGACTAGTTGACAGCACCGACAAGCCCATTGTTTGGACTTTTTAGGTAAAGGAAAGAGGAATTGTGCCTAATCTCCCTAACCACCTGTTATGGAGAGCTTGGGAAGTAGTACAACAATATAGAGGACTTTCTCGCTGTGAAATCCATGTAGACCTACAATGCCATCTTCAATCGCCCATTCTTGAAAAACTACCGGGTGGTGACTTTCACCTACCATGTGACCATAAAGTTTTCAGCTGGAGCAGATTCAATTTTTTAATGTTTTTTTTGTCCTGACCTTGGTCTTCTTTACAGAGGTCGAAGGCCCGTAGCACACTTTCACCAGAATCATGGGTCGATATGGAGTTTTCACGGATCATCGGTGTCGTGACTCAAATTTTGCTAATCAAGGAAAAATGACGACAATGGATGCAATGCCAAGCTTATGACTATTTATAGAAACATACTGGGCACAGAATCCAAGGAGAGTTCATTACTAATTTGACTTTCTTGGTTTTAGTACTATTGAATACTAATAACTTCCCTATCATTATCGTAGCTATCATTTTTAAGGAGTAAGAAAATTTGAGGAACTAAAATGCATACACCATAACTATCAGCACGAATCTCAAAAAATCATAATGTCCAGGACGATTTTCAAAAGCATCCAACCGCCCTACTGTCAACTACATGGTCAAGTATTGAGAAACACGCCATGGCGAGAGACTCGAGCGACAAACTCGACTGACCGAGAAGCAAGAAAGGGAATATTGATTGTTGCTAATCGGTCAACCCGCCTTTATTGCGGCGAACGAGATNATAAAGAATATATACATATATATATATATATATATATATATATATATATATATATATATATATATATTACTACTTATAAAAATAGATTAGCAACATTAACAAAGATAAATATGTGTTGTCTCCGACAAAGCATTTGGTTTAATGTCGTCAGCCCGCATTCTCAGTCTTTACTATGAGTGACCCAACATTACAGTGTCTTTAAAAATTGGTCTTTGACCATCAAAATATGGTTTCAATTTGTGCCCATTCACTTTAAATATATTTTCAATATGGGGATCTTCAATATTAACAACTCCAATGGGATAGGCGTTTACAGCTGTGAATGGCCTTGTCCACCTAAACTTCAATCTTCCAGAAATTATTTCAATCTTATTTTATATAATAAATCTTCTTGTTCAAGCTCAAATTCCTTTTTTTGTTATCGTCCGATCATTCCATTCTTTCATTTTCTCTTTATAAATCCTTACATTATCATAAGATTCATTCCTAATTTCTTTAAACTCATTCAGTTGCAACAAATTTTCTCACCAGAATCTTTTGAATTAAAATTAAACTTATTAATAGCCCAATAAGTTTTATGTTCAAATTCTACTGGCAAGTGACAAGTCTTCCCAAAAATTAATCTATACGGGGACATTCCTATGGGCGTCTTATAAGTTGTCTTATAAACCCATAATGCAGTATCTAATCTAACAAACCAATTCATTTTATTAGGATTTACAGTTTTTCCCAATATTCTTTTAATTTCACGATTAGATACTTCTGTTAGACCACTAGTCTTGGTATGATAAGTAGTAGCAATCCTATGCATAATATCATATTTTTTCCACCAACTTTTCAATTTGTTTGTTCCTAAAGTGAGATCCTCTATTAGTAATGATTATTCTCGGCTATCTTCTAAAAATATTTTTGATTAAAAATTTTGAAACACTCCAAGTATCACATTGAGGTAAAGCAATTACTTCTTCAATCGTTGAGGAAACGGAGGTGGAGGTTTTTCCAAGGAATTTTTTATTGGTTTATTTGAAGAATCTATATCAAAATATATATCATCATTTTCTTTTTCAATTTCCACCTTCTCCTTCTCAACTTTAGTTCCTCTTTGGACCCTTGTCTTTAATTCTTTTCCACTTCGTAATTGGATAGCTTTAATTTGCTCCTTACTCTGATCTTTTGGATTAACTTCAACATTGCTAGGAAGAATTTCTGAAGGTTTGTTACTAAGTGCAGTAGTAATATGCCCTATTGATTTTTAATATTTCTAATTGCAGCTCCTTTACTTTGTATTTAATTTCTCATATTCAACACCAATTCTTGCATAGACAACTTCTTCTTAACTTGTGAGTTGCTATTAAATCCTGGAGGATAATAAGGTCTATAGTTAGTATGTCCTTGGTTATTTGAATTTCCTGAGGAGTTCACCGAATTGTTATAATTATTCCAACTAAGATTATGGTGATTTTTCTATCCAAGATTATAATAATTAAAATAGGGATTATTAGTTCTATTTTTTATAGCATTAAGAGTTTCATAAAGTGATAGAGTATCAATTATCTGTCCTGGTGAATTTTCCTCTAACACTGGGGGTGTGTGAGAATAGTTCACTCCAATTTGATCAATCTTCTTTGATATAGCAACAATTTGAAATGTCAAAATAGATATTGGATCAGAATCATAAATACTAGCTACTCTCTTTGGATTTGCCCATTCAGATAGCCATTGGAAATTATTTTCCTCCACAATAACAATTCTTGTCTCCTTCAACTTCTCCAAAATATATGTGCCCCCTCCATTGGTATCATTAACCCCCGAACAAATTATCTCTTCAGGTAAGAGGTATCATTAACCCCCGAACAAATTATCTCTTCAGGTAAAATGCAATGATGTTGTTTCTCCCTTAAAGTTCCTACCAAGCAAAAATTCTCTTGTAATAAATCTACTCCACTAGCGCCACTTCCACCCCCACATCACTCTTCTCCGCCTCCTCACATCCCACAACCTCCCCATCCACCATAGTTTCCTTCAGCAAAATTTCCTTTATTTTCTCAAGGTGTACACTACTCTTCAAACCGACATTGTCAAGTAGATGTACATTGAGTTTCACATTTTCCACATTGACCGTGCTATTTTCCTGTAACAATTCATTAGAAGTAGGTACATTATCAACTTGAAAAGCCTCCTCACACAGTTGTACAACTTCATTTATTTACGTGATTCTTAAGCACATTTACTTGAAATTCCAGGTGTAAAACATAGCAATTCTCAGCAAAATGACCGAACATACGACAGTTATTGTAGTAACAAGGAATTTGCTCTACCACAACCTTCTACTAATACTCTTTATGTGCTGTACAAATCCATATTTCTTCAGGCACCACATTTGTAATGTCCCTCGCAACCAAAACTCTCGCTACAAAGGGTCTCGTTAGATTGTAAGTCGAAACATCTAGCTTCATCAGTAGGCCAAAGATAACACCAAGGGAGAAAAAGATTTCTTGATTGAACAGGTATATGTTTAAACCCAAGAATCTAAACCAAATCGGTACAATTGGTGGTTCAGTTTGCGTATCAAAATCCACAGACCACCTCAAAATCTTCATATTCTGGTTCTCGATTCCCATTTATTTCTTATAAAAAATTCTAGCACAATCTTCTTCCTAATCTAACTATATAAGAATGTGTCTAGCATCTAGTAAGCTGACCTTCCATTCCCATGAGTTTAAGGTTCTCAAAAGCTGCCCAAATTACCTCCATACTTGGATGACCATAAAGATATTTACCAACTAAAGAAAATCTATAAGATGATGATAGCACATTAGAGTCAATTTTAGAGAGGAAGATAGCACATTAGAGTCAATTTTAGAGAGGAAGATGGCAGGTTTGCCGTCTTCCTACCATTCTTCCGCATAAGCCGTAAACAACTATTCCCACACTGGCATGGTACGCTTGTGGAAAAATGAATTCCCTCGCAATAGATTTAGCCTTCAAACTCTAGTTACTGACCATCTCGGTGAATGAAGATCGCTCCATCTCTCAATCAAACTCTCCCTAAACACACACAACCAAAACACACAGAAGTAACAACACTACTAAAGAACAATCACAGATTAAACGAAAGCAAAAAAACAAGGGATAAGTAAACGAACCGAAAAAACAGCCAAACAAACTTACAATCTCACCGCTAAAACAAAACTAAAATGCGATCTAACCCAAATCCCCACTAAATAAAATACACAAAAGGAAACTGAGAGGAAGCAGGGCTATAAACCTACAAACAAACAGCTAAAGAAAAACAAAACACATATGTAACACAAATCTTCACTACACACAACAAACAAAAGGAATATGATACCAAGCAGAGAAACAAATCCTACAAACAACCCCAAACGAAGCACAAAAAAAAAATAGAAAATAAAAACCAGATAAAACCAAAACTGCCGTAAAATCCAACGTCAAAAGATCTCATCATAGTAGCACAGCCGCAGTCCTAAATCTCCACGGCAAAGCATACCTAAAGCAAAAGGAAAACAAGAACGATAGCACAAGAGAAACAAGCCTTAAAGTCCAACGGATCTACGGTAAACTCGAAACAGGACGCCAGGGAAAAAAAGAACACCAAAAGTAAAAGCCACTA
>JXCR01136649.1:78602-100168 GCA_002079205.1 Phalaenopsis hybrid cultivar | reverse complement strand
AATATTATTTATTAAGAAGATTTGCAGACATACCACTCAGTTCCCCCATTTATTAACATATTTAACACCTAAACTGCAATTTTTACATACATACCATTTCACATATGCATGAAAAAAAGGTATATTTCACATTTTAATATAACTTAGCCTTCAACTCCATAATCTCAACTTCATACCCTTTCAATAAAACTTCATACTCAGTTGAGTATTGATGCTCCTAGGCCATAATCTTTGTACGACTTTGAATGTAAAGATAAAATTCAATACTATTTACTATATTTGAGATTTCAATATTATATCATTATTAATCTGAATAATTCAAAAACAAGCTAAAACTCAAAATTGGAACTATCCTGTACATCTCTAGTTCCGTTCACAACTTCACCATTTGCTTTTGCAATGCCACGGTTACAAAAGCTTCTTCTCGAAAGACTCATCCCTATGAATCAGAAAAATATTATATCAGTACTACGCATGTAGAGTAACATGCATAGCAAATGAAATAACGTCACGACACCCTACGCGACAGAGCAAAAAAAATCAATCCTTACGCACTAACACACGAATAACACACGAATAACACGCAATAACACACGAATAACACGGGGGGAATATTCGCCGTGTTACTGCGCCATTTCTTTCTTCCTGTCGCGCGTGGCGTGATTTTATTGGCTACGCACGGTATTTCTACGTGCGTAGTTCTGATGTAATATTTTTTCCTATGAATCACTATACTTCTTCAAACTTTATTCATCCTATCTTCTTAACGGCAAAGCAAATCAATCCTTACAAAATAAGTTGTAAGTTTTATTTTTCTTTATTCAAATATTAAATTTTCAACTTTCTTATCATATTCGGCTTGGCCACCCATATCATCCTTAACCACCTTGATGTCAACTCTAGCACCTTTTTCATCTTTTAAGATATTTATTACTATGCTTTCTATGAAAGCACCCATGCCACTCTATAGGTAACTCTTTCATCAAGATGGTGGCTCAATTCAGGAGCTTGGCCTAATGACATCTTTGATAGCATTGGTTGCTATAAAATTCAATGTAGAGTCCCCAGTCAGGGTGCAAAAGAGCTGATATTCATCGGGCTTCTTCAAAAGTAATGTTACCTTCCGCATAAACCATCAAAAGTACTTAGGTCAGCAATCATCCCCAAATCTACATCAATTTCAGGAACATGATCAAGNCAAAAATAACCTAAAAATAACTTAGGAATACCCTACGCCGGGCGTAGAGCTACGTCAGGAGTCCGCACATAAAATTTTTTGCTCAAGTCGAGGATTCAAATCCCCTATGGCTGTGAGTCTTACCAAGATAATATTCGAATTGTTAGGCACGTTAGGAGTGACTAGAGGCTTATATAATAGCCTCTGACCATGGTTGAAGATATATATATATATATATATATATATATGGTATGAAATCCAACTATTAATAAGTGTATTCATTGTATTAAGGTATTTTCCATAATTGCTCCCTTTTTTCCATAATTATACAAAATACTTTCTTTAAATATAAAGCATAAATATGAATAAAGAACCTTTTTCTCGGCTCTCTACAAGAAATTTTAAACTTATTCTACTCTCTCCCTCTCCTCCCTCATTCGTCTGACCCTAACTCTCGAGGCGAATTCACAAAGAAAAAATTAAGATCCGAACATGACACTAACGTATTCATTGAGAAATACTTAATTACAAAAAAAATTATTTAAAATATGTAATTATATTTTGAACCCCATAGTTAGAAATATATGGTTAAAAAAAATTTCCAAGAATATTTTCAAACGCTAAGAATCCTTCAAGACTTAATGATTGGCATGCATTTAAGAAATTTTTAAATAGAGGAGGCATCTTAAGAATATAAATAGAAAGACAGATTCTTAGAAAAAATGTGTACAATTTCTCATGTAAGCATGTGTGGGAACCTTATAGATTGGTTAAGAACTCCTTTAACTATAATCATATTTGGAAATAAATGTGAATGACATCTCCTAAACATAATTTATCATTTATCATTTTGAAGATTGACCATTTGAACATTCTTGAAATTACTTGAGAAGCAAGTTTGTGTTTCATCAACAAATGGNCATCCATCTGCCTCCATGATTTTAGAAAGGATCAATGTCAGAGAAGAAGAAGCATATGATTTTTGGATCTCTGTAGGCGACAAACCATTGGCTCACTGACAGGAGTAGAGGTCATCGCATGTCTTAGGATGATAAAGGAAGGAGGCCAAGGGCTCCTCAGTCTGGAAACCAATGGGGAGTTGGGCTTAGATTTAGAGAAGCAGGCATGGGCTTCTGCCAAGAGTTTTTGTTGTCATCTCGTGTCACTAATCACCAAAGAAAGGAAGCGCCGCCCGAGGGAAGAGTCCTACGACTAAGGGCTTCACACGAGAGATGGGTGAGGGATATGCCAAAAGGGGAACTCAGTTAAGGCATTATGCAGTCTGTGAGGTATAAGGAGAAACCTGTTTTATGTGGGCTTGGGAGGAAGGGAGTGCCTACGATGAGGGGTGCTAACTGAGATGAAGGACGCCGCCAGAATCATCTGAACATCCCTGAAAGAATCGAAAAGAGTTGGGGGTACCACAGAAGGTAAGGGAAATTAGTCCTCTTCTAGTCACCAAAGTAATAAGCCCTAGTCCCGACATCAACGATGTAATGACCGAGGGAATCATGACCTAAAATGATGTCCTAACCAACGGCCTGCTCAGTATTATGAGCGGCCACATGTCTAACAGGAAATGCAGGATTGACATCCCTTCATGTGTCAGTGGCTGAAATAGTCCAAGTCATCCATAATAGAAACTATTTCAAATTGATCATGTCACTGATTGCAGCCTCATCATTAAGAGATTGAAAGATGTACTATCAGTACCATAGTGACCATGGCCATGACAAGGAGAAATGTCGTCACCTTAAAAACTTGATTAAGTTGCTCATCAGTATCGAGAAGCTCAAAGGGTTTCATACAGTCAGCACCCATATGCAGTGGCAGGGCAAANATGATGTCCTAACCAACGGCCTGCTCAGTATTATGAGCGGCCACATGTCTAACAGGAAATGCAGGATTGACACCCCTTCATGTGTCAGTGGCTGAAATAGTCCAAGTCATCCAGAATAGAAACTATTTCAAATTGGTCATGTCACTGATTGCAGCCTCATCATTAAGAGATTGAAAGATGTACTATCAGTACCATAGTGACCATGGCCATGACAAGGAGAAATGTCGTCACCTTAAAAACTTGATTAAGTTGCTCATCAGTATCGAGAAGCTCAAAGGGTTTCATACAGTCGGCACCCATATGCAGCGACAGGGCAAGGTTGCGGCAAAGGAACCCTCAAATGGACCTATCGGGCCAACGAGGTCCATGTAGCAGGATAGTCCGAACCATTTTTAGGGGAGGACCCCGACAATAAAGCGACTAGTTGACAGCTGAAGGGGAACCCCTACAATAAAGCAATCGTTATCACAACACTAATCAATAACTACTAGATGAGTAGCATTCTTGTTGATACAGGGATTTCNATAAAGCAATCGTTATCACAACACTAATCAATAACTACTAGATGAGTAGCATTCTTGTTGATACAGGGATTTTAGTGAACATATTGTTCAAAACAATATTTGATAAGATTGATCTAAAACCTGACTAGTTGACAGCACCGACAAGCCCATTGTTTGGATTTTTTAGGTAAAGGAAAGAGGAATTGTGCCTAATCTCCCTAACCACCTCTTATGGAGAGCTTGGGAAGTAGTACAACAATATAGAGGACTTTCTGGTTGTGAAATCAATGTAGACCTACAATGCCATCTTCAATCGCCCATTCTTGAACAACTACCGGGTGGTGACTTTCACCTACCATGTGACCATAAAGTTTTCAGCTGGCACAGGTTTAATTTTTGAATGTTTTTTTTTGTCCNCACCGACAAGCCCATTGTTTGGATTTTTTAGGTAAAGGAAAGAGGAATTGTGCCTAATCTCCCTAACCACCTTATATGGAGAGCTTGGGAAGTAGTACAACAATATAGAGGACTTTCTCGTCGTGAAATCAATGTAGACCTACAATGCCATCTTCAATCGCCCATTCTTGAACAACTACCGGGTGGTGACTTTCACCTACCATGTGACCATAAAGTTTTCATCTGGCGCAGGTTTAATTTTTGAATGTTTTTTTGTCTTGACCTTGGTCTTCTTTACAGAGGTTGAAGGCCCGTAGCACACTTTCACCAGAATCATGGGTCGATATGGAGTTTTCACGGATCATCGGTGTCGTGACTCAAATTTTGCTAATCAGAGAAAAATGGCGACAATGGATGCAATGCCAAGCTTATGACTATTTATTGAAGCATACTGGGCACAGAATCCAAGGGGAGTTCATTACTAATTTAACTTTCTTGATTTTAGTACTATTGAATACTAATAACTTCCCTATCATTATCGTAGCTATCATTGTCAAGGAGTAAGAAAATTTGAGGAACTAAAATGCATACACCATAACTATCAGCACGAATCTCAAAACATCATAATGGCCAGGACGATTTTCTAAAGCATCTAACCGCCCTACTGTCAACTACATGGTCAAGAATTGAGAAACACGCCATGGCGAGAGACTCGAGTGACAGACTCGACTGACCGAGAAGCAATAAAGGGAATCTTGATTGTTGCTAATCGGTCAACCCGCCTTTATTGCGGCGAACGAGATCGACATTTGACCGAGCATCTCACCCGACCAACACGCATTTCAAAGAGCACAGTCACCACTCAGCCGCACCTCAGTTGGCCACATTCAAGCAAGNCTTAGTAATAGTAATATTTTTATGTAATGTTAAAATAGTTGTATATAGATAAATATGAAATTTAAGTGTTAGGCGTGTAAATACATAAGAATAATGTGATATGTATGCAAATACCCCAACTTATTTTTGATACAACAACGGCATTTTGAATAGCTTTTTTATTTTCTCTTGGAACAGAGCAAAACTTTCTTTACGTTTTTATGTTGTTGCAAATATCGTCATGAAATTGTAAATTTTACTTCTAAAAGCTTAGTAATAGTAATATTTTTATGTAATGTTAAAATAGTTGTATATAGATAAATATGAAATTTAAGTGTTAGGCGTGTAAATACATAAGAATAATGTGATATGTATGCAAATACCCCAACTTATTTTTGATACAACAACGGCATTTTGAATAGCTTTTTTATTTTCTCTTGGAACAGAGCAAAACTTTCTTTACGTTTTTATGTTGTTGCAAATATCGTCATGAAATTGTAAATTTTACTTCTAAAAGCTTAGTAATAGTAATATTTTTATGTAATGTTAAAATAGTTGTATATAGATAAATATGAAATTTAAGTGTTAGGCGTGTAAATACATAAGAATAATGTGATATGTATGCAAATACCCCAACTTATTTTTGATACAACAACGGCATTTTGAATAGCTTTTTTATTTTCTCTTGGAACAGAGCAAAACTTTCTTTACGTTTTTATGTTGTTGCAAATATCGTCATGAAATTGTAAATTTTACTTCTAAAAGCTTAGTAATAGTAATATTTTTATGTAATGTTAAAATAGTTGTATATAGATAAATATGAAATTTAAGTGTTAGGCGTGTAAATACATAAGAATAATGTGATATGTATGCAAATACCCCAACTTATTTTTGATACAACAACGGCATTTTGAATAGCTTTTTTATTTTCTCTTGGAACAGAGCAAAACTTTCTTTACGTTTTTATGTTGTTGCAAATATCGTCATGAAATTGTAAATTTTACTTCTAAAAGCTTAGTAATAGTAATATTTTTATGTAATGTTAAAATAGTTGTATATAGATAAATATGAAATTTAAGTGTTAGGCGTGTAAATACATAAGAATAATGTGATATGTATGCAAATACCCCAACTTATTTTTGATACAACAACGGCATTTTGAATAGCTTTTTTATTTTCTCTTGGAACAGAGCAAAACTTTCTTTACGTTTTTATGTTGTTGCAAATATCGTCATGAAATTGTAAATTTTACTTCTAAAAGCTTAGTAATAGTAATATTTTTATGTAATGTTAAAATAGTTGTATATAGATAAATATGAAATTTAAGTGTTAGGCGTGTAAATACATAAGAATAATGTGATATGTATGCAAATACCCCAACTTATTTTTGATACAACAACGGCATTTTGAATAGCTTTTTTATTTTCTCTTGGAACAGAGCAAAACTTTCTTTACGTTTTTATGTTGTTGCAAATATCGTCATGAAATTGTAAATTTTACTTCTAAAAGCTTAGTAATAGTAATATTTTTATGTAATGTTAAAATAGTTGTATATAGATAAATATGAAATTTAAGTGTTAGGCGTGTAAATACATAAGAATAATGTGATATGTATGCAAATACCCCAACTTATTTTTGATACAACAACGGCATTTTGAATAGCTTTTTTATTTTCTCTTGGAACAGAGCAAAACTTTCTTTACGTTTTTATGTTGTTGCAAATATCGTCATGAAATTGTAAATTTTACTTCTAAAAGCTTAGTAATAGTAATATTTTTATGTAATGTTAAAATAGTTGTATATAGATAAATATGAAATTTAAGTGTTAGGCGTGTAAATACATAAGAATAATGTGATATGTATGCAAATACCCCAACTTATTTTTGATACAACAACGGCATTTTGAATAGCTTTTTTATTTTCTCTTGGAACAGAGCAAAACTTTCTTTACGTTTTTATGTTGTTGCAAATATATACATATACATACATATACATATACATATATATATATATATATATATATATATATATGAAATAAAAAAAGGTTGGTGATTCAATTTAGAATTAATTGAATTCATGTCAAGTTTTAGATATTGTTGCCCATATAATAAATGATTTGAGATCAAACCAAACGATCAAGTTCGAATCAAACCATAATTTAACCGATCTCGCATTATTTGCTTTGAAATCAGAAAATATGCTTGAGAATGATTACACTATTCAGTGATCTAGTAGGATATTATATTATTAAATATATAAGAATTAATAAAAATTTTATTATTTTGTGACTATTTACAGAATTATGACTACTATAGGAGCGCTGCTTTGAGTGACCATGCTTGATGGCATCTGATGTTGTGAGATGATGAAGACGTAAAGGGAAGAGGAGCAAAGTGATTATTATGAGAAAGATTTACATACATACCTAACACCTAAACTTCAATTTTTAGCACCTAAACTTCAATTTTTACATGCATGTTACCTTGACCCATGTTTGAAAAGGGGAGTTTCACTTTTTAAAAGGTAAATGGCGGTACATTTGATGTAATATGAAGGATTTCATGGTAATGTCTATTAGTGATGAAGAATAATGAAAAGGCATTATGAGTATGGCGTTAGTAATATGGTGGATTAGGGCAGCATGCCAATCATTTGGTGGCACTGGAAGAATTAAAACTAAAATTTTCCATGATTCCATGAACACGCCCAATTTAAAACATAAGAAAAAATGAGAACTACGATACAAATATAATGAGGGAGACTTATTTTTTTTCTTTTAATGGGGGACAATATGAGACTTATTCAAAATAACCTTGAAATATTATTTATTAAGAAGATTTGCAGACATACCACTCAGTTCCCCCATTTATTAACATATTTAACACCTAAACTGCAATTTTTACATACATACCATTTCACATATGCATGAAAAAAAGGTATATTTCACATTTTAATATAACTTAGCCTTCAACTCCATAATCTCAACTTCATACCCTTTCAATAAAACTTCATACTCAGTTGAGTATTGATGCTCCTAGGCCATAATCTTTGTACGACTTTGAATGTAAAGATAAAATTCAATACTATTTACTATATTTGAGATTTCAATATTATATCATTATTAATCTGAATAATTCAAAAACAAGCTAAAACTCAAAATTGGAACTATCCTGTACATCTCTAGTTCCGTTCACAACTTCACCATTTGCTTTTGCAATGCCACGGTTACAAAAGCTTCTTCTCGAAAGACTCATCCCTATGAATCAGAAAAATATTATATCAGTACTACGCATGTAGAGTAACATGCATAGCAAATGAAATAACGTCACGACACCCTACGCGACAGAGCAAAAAAAATCAATCCTTACGCACTAACACACGAATAACACACGAATAACACGCAATAACACACGAATAACACGGGGGGAATATTCGCCGTGTTACTGCGCCATTTCTTTCTTCCTGTCGCGCGTGGCGTGATTTTATTGGCTACGCACGGTATTTCTACGTGCGTAGTTCTGATGTAATATTTTTTCCTATGAATCACTATACTTCTTCAAACTTTATTCATCCTATCTTCTTAACGGCAAAGCAAATCAATCCTTACAAAATAAGTTGTAAGTTTTATTTTTCTTTATTCAAATATTAAATTTTCAACTTTCTTATCATATTCGGCTTGGCCACCCATATCATCCTTAACCACCTTGATGTCAACTCTAGCACCTTTTTCATCTTTTAAGATATTTATTACTATGCTTTCTATGAAAGCACCCATGCCACTCTATAGGTAACTCTTTCATCAAGATGGTGGCTCAATTCAGGAGCTTGGCCTAATGACATCTTTGATAGCATTGGTTGCTATAAAATTCAATGTAGAGTCCCCAGTCAGGGTGCAAAAGAGCTGATATTCATCGGGCTTCTNATGGCCTTCTCTTAAAGAAAAAGAAAACCTCCACTCTAAATCCAAATCGCTCTGGTCAAAAAAAAAAATTGCGTCGGCCATTGCAAAGGAAATTGCTAGGAGCAGCAAAGGAAGGTGCTAAAAAGAAAAAATAAGCAGCTCAAAGAAGCACAGATAGACAAGGAAGACAAAGTACAATATTGCATAAAAAATAAAATAACAATAGAAAGCCTTATTTAAAGGAAGAAATGTGGAAAACCGTTGACCACCTTAAGTCACATTTTTCAATCAGATAACTGAGAGTATGAGCCAATATTATCGGTCAACTAAAAAAATTCAAATAACATGCTTCTTTTGAAAGACTTTTGACAGGATAGAAAGCTATATCACAATCAAATGCCAACTTACTAGCAATAATTTACTTCGTAGTGAAAGATGATGCTATAGTGAAGGTTAAGTTCACAGTGAATTCAAAGTGAAAGAATGAGTGCAAGTAATCTACATGCAAATAAGCATCGCCTCCACAAATAATCTTAAGACCACAAGCATGAGGTGGAATATTCAAATAAATATATGAAAAATAGATCTAAACTAGTATCATACTTACAAGCATTTATCCAAAAAAATATTATCAATCACATTCCAAAAAAAAATCATTGCATCAATAAAGGAAAAATANATGGTATGAAATCCAACTATTAATAAGTGTATTCATTGTATTAAGGTATTTTCCATAATTGCTCCCTTTTTTTCCATAATTGTACAAAATACTCTTCATTAAATAGAAGGCAGAAATATGAATAAAGAACCTCTTTTCTCGGCTCTCTACAAGAAATTTTAAACTTATTCTACTCTCTTCCTCTCTTCCCTCATTCATCTGACCTTAACTCTCGAGGCGTATTCACAAAGAATAAATTAGGATCCAACATGTCACTAACGTATTCACTGAGAAATACTTAATTACAAAAAAAAAAATATTTAAAATATGTAATTATGTTTTGAACCCCATAGTTAGAAATATATGCTTAAAAACTTTTTCTAAGAATATTTTCGAACGCTAAGCACCCTTCAAGACTTAATAATTGGCATGCATTTAAGAAATTTTTAAATAGAGGAGGCACCTTAAGAATATAAATAGAAAGACAGATTCTTAGAAAAAATCTGTACAATTTCTCATGTAAGCATGTGTGGGAACCTTATAGATTGGTTAAGAACACCTTTAACTATAATCATATATGGAAATAAATGTGGATGACATCTCGTAAACATAATTTATCATTTATCATTATGAAGAATGACCATTTGAACATTCTTGAAGTTACTTGAGAAGCAAGTTTGTGTTTCATCAACAAATGGCAGGGAGAAGGCAATGTTGAACTAGCCATGCCAAGGATATTGATGTAGCTTATTCTTTGAGTTTGCGCCGAGATTTGATCCTCAATCTTGACTTGTTTCTTCCATATAGTGTCAAACTATTATGTATTAGAATTTTTGCAATGATATACAGAGAGTTNTCATCAACAAATGGCAGGGAGAAGGCAATGTTGAACTAGCCATGCCAAGGATATTGATGTAGCTTATTCTTTTGAGTTTGCGCCGAGATTTGATCCTCAATCTTGACTTGTTTTGAGAAGAGTTTAATATCTTAGTGTTGAAATCAAGCTCGCTCCAAACACAAAAATTTGAGAGCAATCCTAAGTGATACTTAATTTCTTCCATGGAAATTTTGAGAAGGCCAGAAAAACTAAGCCTGNACAAAGAGTTTAATATCTTAGTGTTGAAATCAAGCTCGCTCCAAACACAAAATTTGAGAGCAATCCTAAGTGATACTTAATTTCTTTCATGGAAATTTTGAGAAGGCCAGAAAAATTAAGCCTAGCCCAATTAAAATAGTTACACCTTTATGAATTAAATCTTATAAAAAGACATTTCCTGGCATTAGTATAATATAATAAATATAGGTTATGAAAAAATCTTATATTACGGTGGTATGAATCTAAAGGTGCCTTAGTTATCATTGTGTAGTAAGATGGTGACAACATTCATTTGCATTGATCGATAATAGGGTAGTGCTGGGTAAAGCTTTAAAACTTTCAATGTTTGAAATTTGAGTTCATCAAAACTTCCTCCATTTAATGTGTAAAATTAAGGCATATTTACAAATTTTAGATGAAGCACTCAAGAAAATTAATGCCAGAAATATGAATGCATCATGGAATAATTCAAACTGATTTGCATTAACTATTTAATATTTTTTAAGACATCTCAGTGTCTCTAGGAGCTCAATGTTAAGCAATCATGAAAACATTTAGGATATGTTTGAAACAGTTTGTACGTTTCAAGATAAGCAATTTATCCTAAAACGCGGCCGGCGGGTCAACCGTAAGATCGACCGGCGGTCTGCTTTTATTGTAAAAATAGAACAACATTTTCGGATAAGCAGGCAAAACGCGTGATTCAAACGACACCGCGACATTTTCAAAAACGCCCCCAAACTTATAAGCTGCTCCAAACGGGTACTTAATCATCTCGACAACGATAAGATAGTCTCGAAAATAACCATAAAGCACCAAAAATTGGTATTATTTTTTAACTAAAAAACGACTTTTTGGNACAGAGAGTTTAATATCTTAGTGTTGAAATCAAGCTCGCTCCAAACACAAAATTTGAGAGCAATCCTAAGTGGTACTTAATTTCTTTCATGGAAATTTTGAGAAGGCCAGAAACATTAAGCCTAGCCCAATTAAAATAGTTACACCTTTATGAATTAAATCTTATAAAAAGACATTTTCTTATAATTACAGAAGGCATTAGTATAATATAATAAATATAGGTTATGAAAAAAATCTTATATTACGGTGGTATGAATCTAAAGGTGCCTTAGTTATCATTGTGTAGTAAGATGGTGACAACATTCATTTGCATTGATCGATAATAGGGTGGTGCTGGGTAAAGCTTTAAAACTCTCAATAAAACTTCCTCCATTTAATGTGTAAAATTAAGGCATATTTACAAATTTTAGATGAAGCACTCAAAAAAAATTATGCCAGGAATATGAATGCATCATGGAATAATTCAAACTGATTTTCATTAACTATTTAATATTTTTAATGACGTCTTAGTGTCTCTATGAGCTCAATGTTAAGCAATCAAGAAAACATTTAGGATATGTTTGAGACAGTTTGTACGTTTCAAGATAAACAGTTTATCCAGAAACGCGGCCCGCGGGTCAACCGTGAGATTCGCCTGAGATCTGCTTTTATTGTAAAACTAGAACAACGTTTTCGAATAAGCAGGCAAAACGCGCGATTCAAACGGTACCGCAGCATTTTCAAAAACGCCCCCAAACTTATAAGCTGCCCCAAACGGGTGCTTAATTATCTCGACAATGATAAGACAGTCTCGAAATAACCATAAAACACCAAAAATTGGTATTATTTTTTAACTAAAAAATGACTTTTTCATTTTCAATTATGCTGTCTACGCTGTTCGGATGATGTTAAATACCTTGTTTTGGCAATCAAAATATTGTCTCAATATTTGTGCAGGTAACACATCAATCTTGAATCTACTGCATAATAATAAGACTAACGGGAGATGAGGGAAATTGAGAACTATTTATATAGATTTTGAAAACCATTGCATCCACCTTCAAATAAACATTTAAGATGGCACTGATCTAAATGTGAAAAACATTGAGGTAGACACCGTTTCATAGATAAATGTTGTGCATCTTTTAAAGGTCATTTGAGATCAATTTAGGATTTGTTTGGGGCAGCTGCAACTTATTGAATAATCTGCTGACAGCAGATTAAAAATAATCTGCTGATAAACTAGATGCAGTGGCTATTAGAAATTTTTATTTTTTTGAAAAAGTCAGACCGCTGCCAAGAAACTGTCACTACACCTAGATAGGTGCGGTGTGAAAACGCCACTTTTAGCGTTTTTAAAACACATAAGCTGTCAAAACGCAATTTACCAGTCCATGTGTGTTTTCAAAACACAACCGCACCAAATAAGCAGCCCCAAACGAACCCATAATCTTATTTTATTTATATTTTATTTCAAAATAAAACATGATTGGTATATTAAATTAAAATAAAATTATTTTTAATAACAATCAAAATATCTAAAAACTATCNTCAAATAAACATTTAAGATGGCACTGATCTAAATGTGAAAAACATTGAGGTAGACACCGTTTCATAGATAAACGTTGTGCATCTTTTAAAGGTCATTTGAGATCAATTTAATCATATTTTATTTATATTTTACTTCAAAATAAAACATGATTGGTATATTAAATTAAAATAAAATTATCAAAGTATCTAAAAACTATTTTAAATACTTTCAAATAAATATTTTTAAAAATAAAATTGATCCCGAATGTCCTACAAAAATCCAAAATTATACTTCCATTTTTTAAATTAAGCAGAATAAGAAAAAAATAAATAAATTTTCTGACAAATATAAATTCCATTATTGGCAGCATGAGTTATTTTATAGCAACTCTCTGTAAATAAGAAATGCCCTACANAACTTCACCATTTGCTTTTGCAATGCCACGGTTACAAAAGCTTCTTCTCGAAAGACTCATCCCTATGAATCACTATACTTCTTCAAACTTTATCCATCCTATCTTCTTAACGGCAAGGCAAATCAATCCTTACAAAATAAGTCTTGTAAGTTTTATTTTTCTTTATTCAAATATTAAATTTTCAACTTTCTTATCATATTCGGCTTGGCCACCCATATCATCCTTAACCACCTTGATGTCAACTCTAGCACCTTTTTCATCTTTTAAGATATTTATTACTATGCTTTCTATGAAAGCACCCATGTCACTGTATAGGTAACTCTTTCATCAAGATGGTGGATCAATTCAGGAGCTTGGCCTGATGACATCTTTGATAGCATTGGTTGCTATAAAATTCAACGTAGAGTCGCCAGTCAGGGAGCAAAAGAACTGATATTCATCGGGCTTCTACCCTCAAAAGTAATGTTACCTTCCGCATAAACCATCAAAAGTACTTAGGTCAGCAATCATCCCCAAATCCACATCAGTTTCAGGAACATGACCAAGATTGCCAAACCGTGTAAAAATGTGAATCGCCAAAATTTAATCAAACTCACTACATAAGTAGAAATTAGAAGTTCAAATATCAAATAAAAGCAAACTCATCGTTTTGGATTCAAGGGCAAGTAAAGCTTGAAATCATCTTCTGGGACAAAGTAATCTGATAGTCCAAAATACAATTCTTAGCTTCCACAAATTGATTGTACAAATCCATGAAGAGAATAAGTGAAGTAAAGCTGTCTCTTAAGATCCTTATTAGACAAATTTTGATCTGGGTATTTCTTCAAATGACTCAAAAAAGAAATACTTACTGTAGGTGTTGAGAATTTTGCATAATTTAACTTTATTGATATGAAATGGGGTATGAATACAGGTTATATGAATTCTAAAATAGGAAAGACTAACACCCATATCTCCAAGAATATAATTAATCAATTACTATTAACTAACCAAAAATAAAACGAAAAACATAAAATAGGAAATAATCATAGAGGAAATTAATTAATACTAGTAACTTTTAACATAAAATAGAAAATAATAGGAAAAGAAATAAATCAATACTAATAACTTCTAAGACTCACCCTCAAGTTGAAACATAAATGTCAATCATGTTCGACTTGGATTTGTCAAACAATGGGAGAGGAAGATATTTTGTGCGGTAGAACTTGAACTATTCATCCCCAAGGCATTTAGGGAAGCTTCTATTTGACTGCGGTTGCCTTCGACTGAACTTTCCACAATTCTTGTAGGTAGGTGGAAAGATATTATAGATAATATTGCAAGGGAATAGACAACCTACAAAGAAAGCTGCAGGGTATGTGGCCTGCAAGGAAGAAAAGGAAAAGCTCCAAAGAGCGTGCTGCGNTCCAAAGAGCATGCTGCGAGAAAAAGCTACGAGGGTCTGCTGCAGGAAAAAGCTTTGAAGGCAGGCCTGTTGAATAAAAAAGCTCCGGAGGAGGGCCTACAAATTGACTAAGAGGTTCCGGCAGAAAAGGGCTTGTAGTAGGAGAATTCCATATCTGAAGGATTCTAATCCTAAGCGTACATTTGGCTTATGACCAAGTATGAAATGAGAAGGAATTTTAGAAGGTACTTGTTGTGATGCCCTTACTGCGATCCTTTTCAAGTCCAACGACAGGAAGGTAACTGCAAGCTGGAAGATACGTCTCCACAGTTGTCCTTAGCAGGAATTCTGGAAGCTGAGGACGGGCCAGAGTTACAACCTGCAGGAAAAAAAAAATTCCACGAAGGAAGATGACAGGAAGATGCATCTCCACCAAGGAAGACTGTAAAAAGGGTCCACATTACATCCCTATAGGGAAGAATCTCTTGCTGATACGTTGGTATCTGTGAAAAGGAAGGTCTCACGAGAGACAAGCCCTGAGGGAAACAATGGGATAGGGAGACTGCAGGAACCATTTTCAGGGAATTACCTCTCGCAGTTGGGTTTATGCAAAGGTCTAAGGGGAAATGACCAGACACACCTACGGGAGGGAGAAGCTCCTGTAGAGGGCCTCAGTGGGAAGATGCGGGCCTGTGGCAAGGGATATGTGCTACAGAGAGGAATCCAGAGAGGGCCTGCAACCACAGGAAGAGTGTTGGCTGCAGTAATGTGGAGATTTGGCCAGTAGAAGGAGATCCGACTGGCAAGGTTGACTGCAGGAAGATCCAGCAGAATGGAGATCCTGCTAGGAAATACAGCAGTAAAAAGACCCTGCAACAAGTATTGAATAGGTGAGCAAAAGGATCTGAATCAGAAATTGCAGCAGAGGTATCTCGCTGAAATTGCAGGGAAGTCCGTCAGATATTGCAGAAGGATCTGGCTGGTAACAATAGGGATCCTGCTGGCAAGAAGAAATATACCATAACTTCCATGTTTATCCACAATTCGTCCTTCAGTTTGGCTAGTAGATTGCATGAAATTAGAAAAATGTAGTAATTGGCTGGATATGGATGCATGAACCCCCAACACTTCTCACCTTCTCGCGAACAGAAGAAGGGTCAAACTCAGAAAACCCCTAAAGGAAGTTGGGATTAACATGTTTCCCTGCTTGTGAATCTTCCCCACATGAACTAAGCAACGGACAAGAACTGCAACTTTTGACTCTTCAAAATGCTGAAGAAGTTGGGCAATAAACTGGTCTTCTGCAGGTAAGGGTGTAAACTAGCCAAACACGAGCGAGCCATGCCNGAAGTAAAGCTGTCTCTTAAGATCCTTATTAGACTAATTTTGATCTGGGTATTTCTTCAAATGACTCAAAAAGGAAATACTTACTGTAGGTGTTGAGAATTTTGCATAATAACTTTATTGATATGAAAGGGGGTATGAATACAGGTTATATGAATTCTAAAATAGGAAAGACTAACGCCCATATCTCCAAGATTATAATTAATCAATTACTATTAACTAACCAAAAAAAACGAAAAACATAAAATAGGAAATAATCATAGAGGAAATAAATTAATACTAGTAACTTTTAACATAAAATAGAAAATAATAGGAAAAGAAATAAATCAATACTAATAACTTCTAAAACTCACCTTCAAGTTGAAACATAAATGTCAATAATGTTCGACTTGGATTNAAATAATCATAGAGGAAATAAATTAATACTAGTAACTTTTAACATAAAATAGAAAATAATAGGAAAAGAAATGAATCAATACTAATAACTTCTAAGACTCACCTTCAAGTTGAAACATAAATGTCAATAATGTTCGACTTGGATCTGTCAAACAATGGGAAAGGAAGATATTTTGTGAGGTAGAACTTGAACTATTCATCCCCAAGGCATTTAGGGAAACTTCTATTTGATTGTGGTTGCCTTCGACTGGACTTTCCACAATTCTTGTAGGTAGGTGGAAAGATAATATAGATAATGTTGCAAGGAAATAGACAACCTACAAAGAAAGTTGCAGGGTATGTGGCCTGCAAGGAAGCAAAGGAAAAGCTCCAAAGAGCGTGCTGCAAGAAAAAGCTACGAGGGTCTGCTGCAGGAAAAAGCTTTGGAGGCAGGCCTGTTGAATAAAAAAGCTCCGGAGGAGGGCCTACAAATTGACTAAGAGGTTCCGGCAGAAAAGGGCTTGTAGTAGGAGAATTCCATATCTGAAGGATTCTAATCCTATGCGTACATTTGGCTTATGACCAAGTATGAAATGAGAAGGAATTTTAGAAGGTACTTGCTGTGATGCCCTTACTGCGATCCTTTTTAAGTCCGACGACAAATACCTAACTGCAAGCTGGAAGATACGTCTCCACAGCTGTCCTTACTGCAGGAATTCTGGAAGCTGTGGACGGGCCGGAGTTACAACCTGCAGAAAAAAAAAAAATTTCCACGAAGGAAGATGACAGGAAGATGCATCTCCACCAAGGAAGACTGTAAAAAGGGTCCACATTACATCCCTATACGGAAGAATCTCTTGCTGATACGTTGGTATCTGTGAAAAGGAAAGCCTCACGAGAGACAGGCCCTGAGGAAAACAATGGGATAGGGAGACTGCAGGAACCATTTTCTGGGAATTACCTCTCGCAGTTGGATTTATGCAAAGGTCTAAGGGGAAATGAAACAAAAACCAGACACACCTACGGGAGGGAGAAGCTCCTGTAGAGGGCCTCAGTAGGAAGATGCGGGCCTGTGGCAAGGGATTTGTGCTACAAAGAGGAATCCAGAGAGGGCCTGCAACCACAGGAAGAGTGTTGGCTGCAGTAATGTAGAGATTTGGCCAGTAGAAGGAGATCCTACTGGCAAGGTTGACTGCAGGANAGAGAGGGCCTGCAACCACAGGAAGAGTGTTGGCTGCAGTAATGTAGAGATTTGGCCAGTAGAAGGAGATCCGACTGGCAAGGTTGACTGCAGGAAGATTCAGCAGAATGGAGATCCTGCTAGGAAATACAGCAGTAAAAAGACCCTGCAACAAGTATTGAATAGGTGAGCAAAAGGATCTGAATCAGAAATTGCAGCAGAGGTATCTCGCTGAAATTGCAGGGAAGTCCGTCAGATATTGCAGAAGGATCTGGCTGGTAACAATATAGGGATCCTGCTGGCAAGAAGAAATATACCATAACTTCCATGTTTATCCACAATTCGTCCTTCAGTTTGGCTAGTAGATTGCATGAAATTAGAAAAATGTAGTAATTGGCTGGATATGGATGCATGAACCCCCAACACTTCTCACCTTCTCGCGAACAGAAAACCCCTAAAGCCAGTTGGGAATAACATGTTTCCCTGCTTGTGAATCTTCCCCACATGAACTAAGCAACAGATAAGAACTNAGTAATTGGCTGGATATGGATGCATGAACCCCCAACACTTCTCACCTTCTCGCGAACAGAAAACCCCTAAAGGCAGTTGGGAATAACATGTTTCCCTGCTTGTGAATCTTCCCCACATGAACTAAGCAACGGATAAGAACCGCAACTTTTGACTCTTCAAAATGCTGAAGAAGTTGGGCAATAAACTGGTCTTCCGCAGGTAAGGGTGTAAACGAGCCGAACACGAGCGAGCCATGCCCAACTCGTGTTCATCTCGTTTATATTTCGAGCTCAAAAAGTATGTTCGTGTTCGGCTAGTTTGCTTAACGAGCCGAACATNGAGTTGAACACGAGCTTCTTAACGAGTCGAACACGAGCTGTTCGCGAACAACGAGCCGTTTTGACAGCCGNCAATTCGTTAACTTATCGAACGAAATTAACGAGTTGAACACGAGCTGTTCGCGAACAACGAGCCGTTTTGACAGCCTTATCTGCAAACACACGCTAGAAGCATTCAACTTAAGTTGAGGCCTTAGCCTCTCATCTGCACAACATCCACCGATAACCTGAAGATCTAGCGCTTGAAGCCGCTACAAAATCCAATTCTCCACCTCTGAGAAAAGTTTAGAAATTCCGCAATAAACGGTACTATAGTCCAGCAGCTAGGGTATGATCTAAGGCTCGTAAACTGCAGTTAAAGACTACAGCGAGAGCTCTAGAAGCTAGAGGACTGCAAGGTGAGGAGTTTTGGCAGCTGGGGATCTATAGGGAGAGAGTTCCGGCAGCTAGGGATATACAAGGAGAGAGTTTTGGCAGCTAGTTCCTACATGGAGGAATTCTGGAAACTAGGGCCAGCATGGAAAGGAGTTCCGACGGCCAGTAATNAGAGAGTTCCGGCAGCTAGGGATATACAAGGAGAGAGTTTTGGCAGCTAGTTCCTACATGGAGGAATTCTGGCAACTAGGCCAGCATGGAGAGGAGTTCCGACGGCCAGTAACNTGTTTGGATATCAGCTCAAAGACTTGGCTTTATTTTAAGACATATCAAATTATACAGCTTCAAGAAACTAGTAGATATTTACACTAAATGATGATAGATTAGTAACAAATTATAAGCCCAGCCTTAAGTCTGGTGTTCAACTTTAAAAACCACCACCAGAGATCATGTGATATTTTAAAGGAGTAATGTCAGCTTGCTCTATTCCTAAATTGAAGTACCGACAATCACCTCATCATCACCAAGAATCCTCTCATCAATCACCTCCTTAGTCCCAAGGGCATATTCAAAAAATGAACTTGTTGGGTGGAGGACACATCTACAATTTTCATTGAGCTTGTCCATCATATTCTTCGGTGGTGGAGACAACCTAGTCTAGGAAAACACTCAGAAAATTAAGCTCTTTCATTAGCAACAACAAAGCGTAAGAGATATTGAAGATTCTTAATCTCTTGACAAAGCAATTATAGATAATATCAAAGAAACATTGCATCAAAAGGAGCAACAAAATATTTTCTGAAAAAGCGATACACGACTTGCATGTATATCCACATATATTAATATGCAAATACATGTCGAAGATCTAAGCTTTATGAAAGCTAATGAATAATAACAAGTACAAGCCATCTAGGCCAAATTAGGTTCTTCTGGACTCTTATTCTTGTCATTGTAGACTACTCATAAGTGATAAGAGGACCACGGAAAGGAACTCATGTGAACCCATATTGGTCTAGGTGAGATTGATTAGGCGATCATAAGGGCTTGAACCAAGTTAATTAATTCATTGATTTTGAAGTTCTTAAATCGTCTAAAATGTAAAATTTCCAAGCCAAGAGCTATATAAAACATCAAGCCACCGAGAATCTGATGTCATGAGTTGCCCATGACATAAACTCTATTTGAACCTAAAAACGAGCTAATGAATTCATTCAACTCACAAAGTTGCCCACACAATAAAGCTACTCACCAAAGGAACTTCACTACTCAGTCATAATAGTCCACAAATAAGGGTTCTCCACAAAATCCTATTCAATCAAAAAGAATCACCAAAAGTTCCCACCATCAGACAAATACATGTCAAACTTGTTCGCTACAAATCTAGCTACACGAATGTCAAATTATGCACTCTCTATGTAATCAATTACAAGGTCAATTTTATTTCACTAACCTTAGCCCTAATAAATAAAGAGGCATAGATATGAGTTAATCTTATAATTTAGACAAACTCTTTCATTTAAGCTTCACTCAAACTTTATCCTAATTTCTACTTGGACTCTCTCTCTCTCTCTCTCTCTCTCTCCCCCTCTCAATTCTCACTATAACTTGATTTGATACACACTTCCCAATCTTAAGTGGTACAAATGAGTCTTCTACAGATCAATGATCAAGAAGCTGAAACTAAATGTCTGTTTGGGGCAGCTGTTGATTATTTATAATCTGCTGATAAGCAGATTATTTTGATAATTTGATACTTTGCAGATTATCAAATAAGCTAGTTTGTTGTTTGAGGCAGCTTATTCAGAACAACTTATTGGCAGCTGTTGTTGGATAAATGACCAATTTTGCCCCTGTTTAGTTAAACTATTTGCAACAGAACTGTATAGATAAAATAAAAGATAAAATAAAAGTCTCAAACAATTACAGACCAGTTACATATATTAAAAATACACTGCTTACTATTTTGTTACCTCAATTCTACAGCACAATCAAAAGAGCGCCTGAAACCTAGAACACTACTTAAGATCAAAAGCAAGTCCATCTAATTATTGTAAATATTTTAAAGAAAAGACTGAGGATGTTCCAAATCTTATAAGTCGGCTCAAACTTAAAAACAATCTAAAAGCAAATATCACTTATATTTTTACAATTGAGTTTTTTGCTCCATCTCAACAACAGGTTTAAATAATTCTATGCATGAATACCATAGCTCAAAAAAAAAACATTCAGAATCACCAAGAAAAACTGAGACCAACAAAACGATCCCAACAAAAAAGAAAAATCTAAAGGCAGAAGAGTACAAAGTACTAAGGACTTTACCTATTCTCGGCAGATCAACGCAAACCCGGTAGAATCGCCATTAACTTCGCCCATCAGCTCAAAAGCAATCGATCTTTCCTGATCCGAGCAAGAAGGAGCTCGGAGCAACACGAAAGTCAACCCGATTCTAGGGTTCGCAACGAAAGCAGAAGAAAAAAACGAGAAGAAAAGAGGTGAGAGAACCAAAGAAGGAATCAGAGCTTCCTCCGGGCATCGAAATGGCAGCGAAATGAAACGCTAACTCGGGAGGGCGAGGCGAGGGCGAGGCGAGAAGAGAAGGGCATGGAGGAATTTTTCACCTAACGCGCGAAGCAGACGCAGGACGCGGCCCCTTCCCCGCTTCTCCGTCTATTAACAAAATTTTGGAAGTGCGTCGGACCGGCATGAAATCGCAGCTCTGAACGCCTTTTTCAAACACCCATGCGACGTTTTCATACCGCCACCACAGTCAATAAGCTGCCCTAAACGGGCCGTAAATCTCTCTTCCCGCTTTGCTCTTCAAGCTTGATCT
>JXCR01136649.1:53891-65455 GCA_002079205.1 Phalaenopsis hybrid cultivar | reverse complement strand
CTACCTCTGTAGTTCATCCATCCATACACAACTAATATTGAATGTTAAGCGTGAGTCTATCGTGCTCCAAGTTCGGCATCTCACATGTAATGAAACTTTCATCCCTATGGGATTTGTGCTCCAAATTAGATTAAAGTAGTTGATGAATTTGTTAGTAAATTTGTGGGATTTGTCAATATAAAGATGAGCTCTCAAAAACATAAATTTGAGTTCAAATAGTATCTTCTTTTAAGTATTTTGTTTTCCCCGTGGTTGAGTGTCAATCAAAGATACTCATTTCTAGCCCAATACACTCAAAATTTACGGAAACACAAGCTATGTTCTTATGTTAAGGAGAAGCTTAAATATTGATGATTTTTTTTTCTTACTATTTCATATTCCATAATTTTAACCTCTTGATATGTTTGTGTAAGATGATTTTAGTCAGAACTAATATAATCTAGATATTTTATTGTAGTGTAAGTTTTTATTTTGTTAATCTCTGACGTTCGTTGCTGGTGTAACCCCTCGTCTTTTCACGCATATGTTCTTTATCCTTCTCACTTTCAGTAGATTTGCCTGCTTGCGGTTGTCTTTCTCTCTCTCATACGCGAGTTACACCCCCCACTTTGAAAAATTATTCAGTCCGGAGTCCAATTAAAAATTAACCTGCCTGAGTCCTACCTAATCTCCTAAAAATTAAACCAAGCGCCGAATATGAAACGTCAGATCATTATATCGGAAAGAAAACTGTCGCCCGAGGGTCGAGCATCTAGCATCTTTTCTTTCACCATTCACCATTCTTTTAGGGTTTTCCATTGCTTTCTTGAATCAGATAGCTTAGGGTTTAGGGTTGTCGTTCGCCGATCGAAGTACGTTCGCCGATCGAAGTACGTTTGCCGATCGAAGTACGTTCGCTCTTTCTCCTTGCCGAGTAGCTTAAGAAGATGAAAGTTGAGCCTAAGCAGACGAAAACCGAAGAGAATCCTATGAGAATGAAAATCAAAGTGCCGATGAAAATAGAAATTGAAGAGCCTTTGAAAATGGAGACTGACGAGCGCAAGAAAAAGGAAGCGAAAGAGCATAAGAAGGACATCCAAGAGGGTTCATCTAGATAATTTTTTTTATTTTTGTGGTTCATTGAAAAGATTATTTTAACCGAGTTTAGAAATTCATCCTATAGTATTCGGAATAGCCACTTCAATGAGTAATAGTTGTGTTTATCTAAACACCCAAAAACAAATCACTCAGGTATTTAGTTCAGACTACTGTTTTTAGCTCACTTAATCTTAGTATATATATTTTGTAGTATGAACTTGAATAAGTAATAATTGAGTAGTACTTGAATGGAGTTGGCATATCACAGTAGTCTGAACTAAATATCACCACACGTTAAACCAATAACATCATAATAACACAATATCAAATCTAATGAACATCAAAAATACCATTGTATTTGTTAAATAACTCAAACTAACCGAAAAGTCAGACCAAAATCATACTGAATTAAAACACAGAACTCCACCTAAATAATACCATAATAATACCTTAGTATTCCCAGAACAATACCTTAACTTGTGAAATAACCTCATACTAACACCAAACTAACACCACAGTCACACCGAGATCATACCGAAGTAATACACAGAACACCATTTAAATAATATCATAATAATACAATAATAATATCTAAATAATACCAGAACAATACTTGAATTTATTAAATAAAATCAAACTAACCCAATAGTCTGACCGAAATCATACCAAATTAAAACACAGAACTCCACTTAAATAATACCATAATATTATGTTAATAAGACCAGAACAATATCTTACTAACACCAAACTAACACCACAATCACACTGAAATCATACTGAAACAATACACATAAGACCACTGAAATAATACCGTAATAATATCATAATAATACCTGAACAATACCTAAATTTGTTAAATAATATCAAACTAACACCATAAAATACCACTAAAATAATACTATAATAATACCTAAAAAATACTAGAACAATGCCGAATAATATCATAATAACACTTAAATATCACCTCAATGAAGCCAAAATAAAATCTCTACCTAAACCGCCAACCCTAAACATCCTAATAAAGATTAAATGACACTAAAATAACACATTAATAATGACTAAATGACACATAATACTTGTTGCATTATATTTTTTGTAGGTTTGTGAACCCAATGTCCATGAGTTATAGATGTCGGTAGTGTGATGATAATGTCAGAAATACCATATCTAAGGACAACAAAAATGACCTGAAAGTAATGAATATTGAACAGTTTTTTTTTCTCTTCTTATCCTCAAGATAATGTTTTGACACTGCAAATATTACAATGTTGGCGCTATGAAAGAATGATATTCAGAATGGGAAGGAAAGAGCTAAGAATAATGTCTGATGAAATTACCATACTGATCAACATGTCAAATAAAGAAGTGCAAGTGGAAAAAAGTTTCATCTTGTGGTGTGGATGCCCAACAAATGAAGAATAATATTTTGAACTTTGGAACTTATGAGTCTTCTACCACTTTTGATCAATTGTTTTTAAAATTTTTGTTATCAAATTTATTTTTTCCTTCTAGTAACTTTAGTGTACCTAAAAGACTTTTTATCTTTGGTGAGAATGTACAAACTTTCCCCTCATTTAACTGGTATGCTACACTGTGTGAATTCCTCATTAAGCAAATTAATGTAGTATCCATCAAAATAAGGCAGAACCGACCTTTGGGATATATCAATGATTTTTTTTTATTTTGCTAACGGTTAGTAGCTCATATAAACCTCACAAAACCTTTTTTGTTTTTTTGCAAAATTGAATATTATTTATCTTTTACATAGCTCTGGTTTTATGAGCACACTTCTTTGGTCACTCTATCGCTCCCAATGTCAGACCTCAAACGCTTAGGTGACCAACAAACATAAGTTGGAACTCGTTACAAATTGATAGTCTTTAAAAGGCTCAACACTGAATAGACAAGTCAGTTACATTGTTAGGCGTTACTTAGGTGTCATATATGTGTTATATTTAGTTGTTATTTAAAAATAAGTCCTGACATTATTTTAGGAGTCTTAATTATTAAAGCGTTTATTTCTGAAATAAATTGTAGGTTTATGATCAATTTTTTTATCTGAAAGAGGATGAGCGCAATTTGTTCGTCAATCCAGAGGAAGAACTACCCAATCCAGCTCTAGCTGCGCCATTCAAAAACCGTGAACCACAAGGCATACCACATTCACATGTATCATATGATATGGGATCAGTCGTTTCAGACGAAATCGACACGGAGCCAAAGTACGCTTCAGTGAATAAAAATTGTGAAGTAATAATTGAGTTGCTTAAAAACCGAAAAAATTGGTTTATAGAATTTCAAAGAACAGTGAATACAATATTTAGGAATGTCGAGTTTGCAAGAGCAAATGTTGAAACTACAAAATAAGTTTGAGAAATCTGAAAAAAGACAGAACTGATAAAGGCAAAGTGTTAAAAGAAGATTTTGCCAAGCCACCCTCCCCTTNTTAACTGGTATGCTACGCTGTGTGAATTCCTCATTGAGCAAATTAATGCAGTATCCATCAAAATAAGGCAGAGCCGACCTTTGGAATATATCAATGATTTTTTTTATTTTGCTAACGGTTAGTAGCTCATATAAACCTCACAAAACCTTTTTTTTTTTGCAAAATTGAATATTATTTATCTTTTACATAGCTCTGATTTTATGAGCACACTTCTTTGCTCACTCTATCGCTCCCAAGGTCAGACCACAAACGCTTAGGTGACCAACAAACATAAGTTGGAACTCGTTACAAATTGATATAGTCTTTAAAAGGCTTAACACTGAATAGACAAGTCAGTTACATTGTTAGGTGTTACTTAGGTGTCATATATGTGTTATATTTAGTTGTTATTTAAAAATAAGTCTTGATATTATTTTAGGAGTCTTAATTATTAAAACGTTTATTTCGGAAATAAATTGTAGGTTTATGATCAATTTTTTGATCTGAAAGAGGATGAGCGTAATTTGTTCGTCAATCCAGAGGAAGAACTACCCAATCCAGCTCCAGTTGCGCCATTCAAAAACCGTGAACCACAAGGCATACCAATTCACCTGTATCATATGATATGGGATCAATCGTTTCAGACGACATCGACACGGAGCCAAAGTACACTTCAGTGAATAAAAATTGTGAAGTAATAATTGAGTTGCTTAAAAACCGGAAAAAATGGTTTACAGAATTTCAAAGAACAGTAAATACAATATTTAGGAATGTCGAGTTTGCAAGAGCAAATGTTGAAACTACAAAATAACTTTGAGAAATCTGAAAAAAGATAGAACTGATAAAGGCAAAGTGTTAAAAGAAGATTTTGCCAAGCCACCCTCCCCTCGTGGAGAAGAGAATGAGTTTAACGATCTGGGAGCCCACCAATCCTCTCATGTTGGAATCCTCCTCTTGACGTAGATAATGAGTTCAACGAAGAGGGAGCCCATCAATCCTATCTTGTTGAAATCCCTCATGTTGACGTAGATAATGAGTTCAACGAAGATGGAACCCACCAAACTTTCCTTATTGAAGAAGACACTGTTGAAGGCAGTGGTTTACAAGAAAAAGACTCCCATGAACACTCCATTGTCATCTTAATCCGAAGAGTTAAGAGTAGACAAAGAAAAAGAAAGAATAAAATGAGTTCCCCTTTCAATGATTTTGAATTGAAGAGAAGAAAAACAATAAAGGACGTCGTTGAGCAACATCGACTTGATGAACCAATAACGGATGCAACTGTATATAATAATGTCGGTAAGGGCGACTACCAAACAATAACAAAAGAACTAATAATAGATAGCTAAGCCATTAGAGAACAATCAATTGTAGATACTTCAGACAATACTATAGATAGATTTGTCGAGATGGGCTTGCAAATAATTATATCACCTATTTTACATACCACTCACATTGAAGAAGAACAACGAATAACTGAACATGAAGAAGTAGAAGAAATAATGGAGGATATTAAATCCCTAGCCCTAACATTGACAAGTTTAGGAGATCGGCCAGAAGGTGTCCATGAAGAGAATCACGCGATAGTGATATTTGGAAATGATTTTCAAAAATGTTTTTGTTTTGTTGCCTCGTTCAGCGGACTTCCAGATCAATTTTCCTGGCAGATTACTGGTATCTACTGAAATGTAGGTATTGATCGATCAATGTATGTCAATGCAATAATATGTGAGTAAATCATCACCTTTTGTAATGCATTTTTTTGTCTTATATTAAAGTGTCACAAATATTTTGTGTTATTCTGCAGTAAAGATATTATGATAAACACTGGAAACAATTTAATAGATCGCAGTGCAATCGAAAATTTATTGTGCAACAGCTCGATTGCAAATGATCGTTGATGTATTAACCATCATTTTCAATAGAAAGAAGAATGTTGTTCAATCTTTATAAAGGCTTTACAATATGTATCGTCGTTATACTACGTAATCATTGATTCAGTATAATTAAACTTTTAATATATTCTATGAAAATATTAAAAGTGCCTTTTTATGCAGATGTATCATAAAATGGGTAACACCTCAATGTTTGTGCGTCATATCACAAAGGAAGGGTTGATGGGTTCCCTTTCGTTGAACTCATTATCTGCATCAACAGGAGGAATTTCAACAGAAGAGGATTGGTGGGCTCCCTCTTCATTGAACTCATTATCTACGCCAACAAGAGGGATTTCAACAAAAGAGAATTGGTGATTCTCAGATCGTTAAATTCCTTCATCATGAGGGGAGGGTGGTTGTGCAAAATCTTCTTTCAACACTTTGTCTTTATCGGTTCTGTCTTTTTAAGATTTCTCAAACTTATTCTGTATTTTCAACATTTGTTATTGCAAACCCTACATTCCTACAGTTTTGTATTCATTGTTCATTGATATTCCGTAAACCATTTCTTCTCGCCTTTTAGCAGCACAATTATTACTTTCAGATTTCTTTTCACTGCAGTGTACGTTGGCTCCAGGGCGATGTCGTCTGAAACGACTGGCCTCATATCATATGATACAGGTGAATGTGGTCTGCCTTAGAGGTTCACAATTTTGGAATTGCGTAGGTGGAGCTGGAGCTGGACTGAGTAGTACTTCCTCTGGATTGGCGATCAAATTGCGCTAATCCTCTTTCAGATCAAAAAATTAATCATAAACCTGCAAATTATTTCAGAAATAAATACTTTAATAATTAAAACTCCTAAGATAACATCAGGATTTATTTTTAAATAACTAAATGTAACACATATATAGCACCTAAACGACACTTAAGTAACATCTAACAATGTAAATGTCTTGTCTGTTCAGTGTTGAGCCTCTTAAAGGCTATATTAATCTGTGATAAACTCCAGCTTACATTTGATGGCCACCTCAATATTCGAGGTCTAGCCTCAAGAGCGTCAAGAGTGATCTTGCTCATAAAATCAGAGTTATGTAAGGGATAAGTAATATTCAATTTTGCACAAAAAAAGGTTTTGTGAGGTTTATACAATATACTAACAGTTAGCAAAAGAAAAAAACCATTGATATATCCCAAAATATGGTTTCGCATTATTTCGATGGCTACTGCATTAATTTGCTCAATGAGAAATTCATAAAGAACAGCAGGCCAACTAAATAAGGTGAAAGTCTGTACATTCTCGCCAAAGGTGTAAAGTACTATTGATACACTAAAATTACTAGAATGAAAAAATAAATTTTATAACAAAAATTTTCAAAACAATTTATCAAAAAGAGTAGAAGACTCCCCGTTTGCAAAATATAAAATATCATACTTTATTTGTCAGACATGACCACAACACAAGATGAAACTTTTTTCCACTTTGACACCTATCATCTATTTGACATGACGATCAGTGGGGCAACTTCATCGGGCATTATTCTTACTTTATTCCCTCCCATTCTAAATATCATTCTTTCATAGTGCCAACATGGCAATATTTGCAGTGTCAAGACATTGTCTTGAGGATAAGAAGGAAGTTAAAAAAATTGATCAATATTCATTACTTTCAGGTCATTCATGGTGTCCTAAAAAATGGCAGGTCTGACCTTATCAAGTACATATCTTACTATGGATAGTCGGCTTCTACAACTCATGGACTTTGGATTCGCAAACCTACAAAAAAATATATAATGTAATAAATATTAAGTGTCATTTAGTCATTATTAAGGTGTTATTTCAGAGTCATTTAGTCATTATTAGGGTGTAGGGTTGACGGTTTAGGCAGGGAAATTTTATTTTAGCATTATTGAGGTGATATTTAAGCGTTATTATGGTATTACTCAAGTATTGTTTAAGTATTATTTATAAATTATTATTGTATTATTTCGGTGGTGTTTTGTCGTGTTAAATTGGTATTTATTAATAATATCAGATATTGTTCAGGTATTATTGTGATATTATTATGATATTATTATGGTATTATTACGGTATTATTTTAGTGGTCTTCTATGTATTACTTCGGAATGATTTCGGTGTGACTGGTGTTATTTTGGTGTTAGTATGAAGTTATTTCACAAATTGATGTATTGTTCTAGTATTATTAAGGTATTACTAAAATATTATTTAGGCTGAGTTCTATGTTTTAATTTGGCATGATTTTGGTCTGAATATTGGGTATAAAATTGTAATGATTGAATCTTTCATACGATCATACTTGGATGGCTATACAATTTGATATTGACTTATTGAACCTTAATGAGAATGTGATTCATCTTTAATTCATTTATGTTACTATAATTTTAAGAATATGAGTATTCAAAAATGGATTATAAGAGATAGCAAGTCAAAATAAGGAGGCATATCCACATTGAGAGCTAATTCATCTCGACCTATATCTAATATAATTGTATAAGATAGAGAGGATGGAATTGATTCGCAAAAAAGGGAGAAGAAAGAATTCAAAGATTACAAAGTGGGTATAGAGGTTGTTATTCAATGTGTTATTTAAGGTAGGAAAAAATATTAGCTGGAGCCTCTTCAAACTTTGATGCAATAACAACCTCTGGNGAATCATGCTAGCTCATCTGTCACAAAATGGCTTTACACAAATCTACACTCTTTTACTCCATGGAAATGGCAAGTTTTTACATGGAAATGACATGTTTTCATAAGTTGTTTCCTTTTGATGATATAATTAAGTTGAAAGGGCTGAAACTTGCCTCTTACTGTTATAATTGTAAAAAAAAGTGTTGAATCTCTGAATCATCTGTTCTTTGAGTGTCCTTCTGCTAAAGAAGTTTGGCATCGTATTGGCTGCTTTTTTGGTATCCATTGGCCCACTAATCTGAATTTTAAATTAGCTATAGAGATTTGGAAGGGTTTTGAAACCTCTTTCAACAAGTACTTTTGTTTTCTTGTTATTGTCTTATGGTTCATTTCGATGGCAAGAAACATCATAAATATGAAGATACTGGTCACACCCCCTCTACCACTTTCATTTTAGTGGTTGCTTATTTTAAAAAGGCTTGAAAGTCCTTTGGACGGATGCCTCTCCTACCGTGGCCAAGGGTAGGAAACCCATTTTAATTAAATGGGCCCCCCCCCCCCCAACGGTTGGTTTAAGGTTAATGTCGATGGGAGTTTTCCAATGCCTATACGGGTATTGGAGGAATTATCAAAGATGTTTCTGGAAGATGTATAGCTTACTTTGCGCACCTTGTATCGCTAACTCCTCACTAGAGGCTGAGACCTCTGTTGTGCTTGCTGCTTTTCATACAGTTACTTTAAATTTAAATGGCATTGTGGTGGAAACGGATTCTAAAATCTTGTTTAACATTCTTTTGGCTAAGATTAAACCTCCTTGGTATATCTTAGCTTTGTTGAATAGAATTTGGTTTATTATTGAAAGACATCACCTTAATATATCATTTTCATTTACTTATAGAGAAGGGAATCAATCTGCGGATTGGTTGGCCAAATGGAGGGTGCAAAATGCTATTGTTGGAAATACCCTCCCTCATCCTTGCATAAACTTATTAAAAATGATTTGGATGCCCCATTTGTTCATTTTTTAGGTGCTTCCCCCTCATTTGGGTTTCTTTTTTGCTTTGGTCATTTTGGATGCCCTTTTCTACTTTTCTTGAAGATGGTTCTCGAGCTTTTACTTGGCCTACTATTTTGGGGTTTTAAGCAGGATGACTTTTTATTTCTATTTACTAAGTTTTGGAAGATGGGTGCTCGGTTTTGGACATATCTTGGAAGAACTTATTGCTTTCAGATTGGGAAGTCTTCTTGCATTTATTTTTTGTTCTGGGCGTTGATTTCTCAAATTTGGGCCTACCATGAAGTTATTTGCAGGCTTTATTTGTTGGTTTGGGGCTATTAGTCCCACTATTGGCTGCTTTTTTATGAATTATAGTACAAAGAATGAGATTTCTGGATACAGTTTTGAGTTTGGCTTGATTGGANTTTGGGCCTACCATGAAGTTATTTGCAGGCTTTATTTGTTGGTTTGGGGCTATTAGTCCCACTATTGGCTGCCTTTTTATGAATTATACTACAAAGAATGAGATTTCTGGATACAGTTTTGAGTTTGGATTGCAGCACCAATATTCTCTACTTTGATGGTTGGATTGTTTGGGCCCACGGGCAGTGGATTGTGATATAGCCAGGGTAATGAAATTTAGTTTCACTGGCAGGATTTTGAAACTGGTTCTTGGCTTAATGGTTAATTGTTTGAAACTGATGTTTGCTTTAATAGATTGATTTGTGGCAACTTTCTCTTATATGAGGCTTCATAGTCTTATTTTGGTTAGCAATACAGTAAACAACGTTCTCCGAAAAGCATGCTTATACCATCGCTATACTAAATTGGGATTTGAGGTTGTGACCACCGATTTCCTTTACTGGGTATTGTTGTGGTGGTTTTTTGAACCACAAAACACTTCTTACAGTTCTGAGGACCCTGATATTATTTTTCTTAACCTTTTTGAGGATTGTAAGCTCACGGCTTATGATAACTATGATTGGGTTACTGGAAGGCTGATAGACACTATTTTTTTCTACATTGATAGAGTGTGTGAAAGCTATGTCTATTTTGGGAAAGGTAGTAATGGGCANGCTTGGCTTAATGGTTAATTGTTTGAAACTGATGTTTGCTTTAATAGATGGATTTGTGGCAACTTTCTCTTATATGAGGCTTTATAGTCTTATTTTGAATACAGTAAACAGCTTTCTCTGAAAACATGCTTATACCATCGCTACACTCAATTGAGATTTGAGGTTGTGACCACCGATTTCCTTTACTGGGTATTGTTGTGGTGGTTTTTTGAAGCACAAAACACTTCTTACAGTTCTGAGGCCCCTGATGTTATTTTTCTTAACCTTTTTGAGGATTGTAGGCTCACGACTTATGATAACTATGATTGGGTTACTGGAAGGCCGATAGACACTATTTTTTGCTTCATTGATAAAGTGTGTGAAAGATCTGTCTATTTTGGGAAAGGTAGTAATGGGCTTTGTTTTCTCCAGGCCGTGAGANGTTATTTTTCTTAACCTTTTTGAGGATTGTAGGCTCACGACTTATGATAACTATGATTGGGTTACTGGAAGGGCGATAGACACTATTTTTTGCTTCATTGATAGAGTGTGTGAAAGCTCTGTCTATTTTGGGAAAGGTAGTAATGTGCTTTGTTTTCTCCAGGCCGTGAGCTACTATTTGGAGCTCTATGGCTTCACTTTGGTTAGCTTCATTGTGTACTTTCCTTTTTGTTCTCTTTCGGATACAAAGCTGAGAGTGGTGGCTCTGACAAACTTTTACATTAAAGGCCACTGTTTTTGGGCTTTCTTTGTGTGGCTTGCGGTANGCTCTGACAAACTTTTACATTAAAGGCCACTGTTTTTGGGCTTTCTTTGTGTGGCTTGCGGTGAAATTTTGGAGTTATGTAGAGCATGTGCGGGTTAAGGCCAATGTTTTCCTTTGCCTAATTTCCTTCTATTGGTTGTCGGAATTACAGATTGGTGCTTATAATCTTGAGGCCCCTGATATCATATCTCTGAAATTATTATATGAATGGAGGCAATTAGCGAATGTTGCTTATAGCAATTCCTCCCAGGAAACATTTTTTATGCCATCCCTCGGGTTCAAATTTTATGCAATAGACTATATTGTTGGACTAAATGGAATAATATATTAATGCTTCACATCCTTGTTGCTTTTAACTCTCATAACAGGTACGATCTTCAGGTGTTAAGTTTGGAGCAGATCCTTACACCGCTGAAGCTATTCCTGGCATGTTACACAGCTACTTTATTGCACTTCAACTGAGGTTCAGAACTGATTCAGAAATTTTTGGCCTTACGCTTCACACAACTTTTTTTTTCACTTTCTGTACATGTTTATTTTGGGTATACTGCATTGGATTGGTATACTTTCTGTTTGAATACATGTATTTTTGGAGGTAATAACTTTTTTATACTTTTTACATCTTTTTTGTGTGGAGTTATAATGCGGAAGGAGAAAACCTTAGGATTTAATGTATTTTTCTTTCTTTTAGAAGGGATCCTCCTTCCCTCTCCTTTCA
>JXCR01136649.1:17778-42606 GCA_002079205.1 Phalaenopsis hybrid cultivar | reverse complement strand
ATACTCATTTCTAGCCCAATACACTCAAAATTTACGGAAACACAAGCTATGTTCTTATGTTAAGGAGAAGCTTAAATATTGATGATTTTTTTTCTTACTATTTCATATTCCATAATTTTAACCTCTTGATATGTTTGTGTAAGATGATTTTAGTCAGAACTAATATAATCTAGATATTTTATTGTAGTGTAAGTTTTTATTTTGTTAATCTCTGACGTTCGTTGCTGGTGTAACCCCTCGTCTTTTCACGCATATGTTCTTTCTCCTTCTAACTTTCAGTAGATTTGTCTGCTTGCGGTTGTCTTTCTCTATCTCTCATACGCGAGTTACACCCCCCACTTCGNCACTCAAAATTTACGGAAACACAAGCTATGTTCTTATGTTAAGGAGAAGCTTAAATATTGATGATTTTTTTTCTTACTATTTCATATTCCATAATTTTAACCTCTTGATATGTTTGTGTAAGATGATTTTAGTCAGAACTAATATAATCTAGATATTTTATTGTAGTGTAAGTTTTTATTTTGTTAATCTCTGACGTTCGCTGCTGGTGTAACCCCTCGTCTTTTCACGCATATGTTCTTTCTCCTTCTCACTTTCAGTAGATTTGTCTGCTTGCGGTTGTCTTTCTCTCTCCCTCATACGCGAGTTACACCCCCCCACTTCAAAAAATTATTCAGTCTGGAGTCCAATTAAAAATTAACCTGCCTGAGTCCTGCCCAATCTCCTAAAAATTAAACCAAGCGCCAAATATGAAACATCAGATCATTATATCGGAAGGAAAACTGTCGCCCGAGGGTCGAGCATCTAGCATCTTTTCTTTCAACATTCGCCATTCTTTTAGGGTTTTACATTGCTTTCTTGAATCAGATAGCTTAGGGTTTAGGGTTGTCATTCGCCGATCCAAATACGTTCGCTCTTTCTCCTTGCCGAGTAGCTTAAAAAAATGAAAGTCGAGTCTAAGCAGACGAAAACCGAAGAGAATCCTATGAGAATAAAAACCGAAGAGCCGATGAAAATAGAAACTGAAGAGTCTTTGAAAATGGAGACTGACGAGCGCAAAAAAAATGAAGCCAAAGAGCATAAGAAAGACATCCACGAGGGTTCATCTAGATAATTTTTTTTATTTTTGTGGTTCATTGAAGATTATTTTAACTGAGTTTAGAAATTCATCCTATAGTATTCGGAATACCCACTTCAATGAGTAATAGTTGTGTTTATCTAAACACCCAAAAACAAATCACTCAGATATTTAGTTCATACTACTGTTTTTAGCTCACTTAATCTTAGTATATATATTTTGTAGTATGAACTTGAATAAGTAATAATTGAGTAGTATTTGACTGGAGTTGGGATATCACAGTAGTCTGAACTAAATATCACTAAACGTTCACCCAATAACATCATAATAACACAATATCAAATCTAATGAACAACAGAAATACCATTGTATTTGTTAAATAACATCAAACTAACCGAAAAGTCAGACCAAAATCATACTGAATTAAAACACATAACTCCACATAAATAATATCATAATAATACCTTAGTAATACCAGAACAATACCTTAACTTGTGAAATAACCTCATACTAACACCAAACTAACACCACAGTCACACCGAGATCATACCGAAGTAATACACAGAACACCATTTAAATAATATCATAATAATACAATAATAATATCTAAATAATACCAGAACAATACTTGAATTTATTAAATAAAATCAAACTAACCCAATAGTCTGACCGAAATCATACCAAATTAAAACACAGAACTCCACTTAAATAATACCATAATATTATGTTAATAAGACCAGAACAATATCTTACTAACACCAAACTAACACCACAATCACACTGAAATCATACCGAAACAATACACATAAGAGCACTGAAATAATACCGTAATAATACCATAATAATATCTGAACAATACCTAAATTTATTAAATAATATCAAACTAATACCATAAAATACCACTAAAATAATACTATAATAATACCTAAATAATACTAGAACAATACCGAATAATATCATAATAACACTTAAATATCACCTCAATGAAGCCAAAATAAAATCTCTACCTAAATCGCCAACCCTAAACATCCTAATAAAGATTAAATGACACTAAAATAACACATTAATAATGACTAAATGACACATAATACTTGTTGCATTATATTTTTTGTAGGTTTGTGAACCCAATGTCCATGAGTTATAGATGTCGGTAGTGTGATGATAATGTCAGAAATATCATATCTAAGGACAACATAAATGACCTGAAAGTAATGAATATTGAACAGTTTTTTTAGTTCTCTTCTTATCCTCAAGATAATGTTTTGACACTGCAAATATTACAATGTTGGCGCTATGAAAGAATGGTGTTCAGAATGGGAAGGAAAGAGCTAAGAATAATGTCTGATGAAATTATCATAATGATCAACATGTCAAATAGAGAAGTGCAAGTGGAAAAAAGTTTCATCTTGTGGTGTGGATGCCCAACAAATGAAGAATAATATTTTGAACTTTGGAACTTATGAGTCTTCTACCACTTTTGATCAATTGTTTTTAAAATTTTTGTTATCAAATTTATTTTTTCCTTCTAGTAACTTTAGTGTACCTAAAAGACTTTTTACCTTTGGCGAGAATATACAAACTTTCCCCTCATTTAACTGGTATGCTACGCTGTGTGAATTCCTCATTGAGCAAATTAATGCAGTATCCATCAAAATAAGGCAGAGCCGACCTTTGGAATATATCAATGATTTTTTTTATTTTGCTAACGGTTAGTAGCTCATATAAACCTCACAAAACCTTTTTTTTTTTGCAAAATTGAATATTATTTATCTTTTACATAGCTCTGATTTTATGAGCACACTTCTTTGCTCACTCTATCGCTCCCAAGGTCAGACCACAAACGCTTAGGTGACCAACAAACATAAGTTGGAACTCGTTACAAATTGATATAGTCTTTAAAAGGCTTAACACTGAATAGACAAGTCAGTTACATTGTTAGGTGTTACTTAGGTGTCATATATGTGTTATATTTAGTTGTTATTTAAAAATAAGTCTTGATATTATTTTAGGAGTCTTAATTATTAAAACGTTTATTTCGGAAATAAATTGTAGGTTTATGATCAATTTTTTGATCTGAAAGAGGATGAGCGTAATTTGTTCGTCAATCCAGAGGAAGAACTACCCAATCCAGCTCCAGTTGCGCCATTCAAAAACCGTGAACCACAAGGCATACCAATTCACCTGTATCATATGATATGGGATCAATCGTTTCAGACGACATCGACACGGAGCCAAAGTACACTTCAGTGAATAAAAATTGTGAAGTAATAATTGAGTTGCTTAAAAACCGGAAAAAATGGTTTACAGAATTTCAAAGAACAGTAAATACAATATTTAGGAATGTCGAGTTTGCAAGAGCAAATGTTGAAACTACAAAATAACTTTGAGAAATCTGAAAAAAGATAGAACTGATAAAGGCAAAGTGTTAAAAGAAGATTTTGCCAAGCCACCCTCCCCTCGTGGAGAAGAGAATGAGTTTAACGATCTGGGAGCCCACCAATCCTCTCATGTTGGAATCCTCCTCTTGACGTAGATAATGAGTTCAACGAAGAGGGAGCCCATCAATCCTATCTTGTTGAAATCCCTCATGTTGACGTAGATAATGAGTTCAACGAAGATGGAACCCACCAAACTTTCCTTATTGAAGAAGACACTGTTGAAGGCAGTGGTTTACAAGAAAAAGACTCCCATGAACACTCCATTGTCATCTTAATCCGAAGAGTTAAGAGTAGACAAAGAAAAAGAAAGAATAAAATGAGTTCCCCTTTCAATGATTTTGAATTGAAGAGAAGAAAAACAATAAAGGACGTCGTTGAGCAACATCGACTTGATGAACCAATAACGGATGCAACTGTATATAATAATGTCGGTAAGGGCGACTACCAAACAATAACAAAAGAACTAATAATAGATAGCTAAGCCATTAGAGAACAATCAATTGTAGATACTTCAGACAATACTATAGATAGATTTGTCGAGATGGGCTTGCAAATAATTATATCACCTATTTTACATACCACTCACATTGAAGAAGAACAACGAATAACTGAACATGAAGAAGTAGAAGAAATAATGGAGGATATTAAATCCCTAGCCCTAACATTGACAAGTTTAGGAGATCGGCCAGAAGGTGTCCATGAAGAGAATCACGCGATAGTGATATTTGGAAATGATTTTCAAAAATGTTTTTGTTTTGTTGCCTCGTTCAGCGGACTTCCAGATCAATTTTCCTGGCAGATTACTGGTATCTACTGAAATGTAGGTATTGATCGATCAATGTATGTCAATGCAATAATATGTGAGTAAATCATCACCTTTTGTAATGCATTTTTTTGTCTTATATTAAAGTGTCACAAATATTTTGTGTTATTCTGCAGTAAAGATATTATGATAAACACTGGAAACAATTTAATAGATCGCAGTGCAATCGAAAATTTATTGTGCAACAGCTCGATTGCAAATGATCGTTGATGTATTAACCATCATTTTCAATAGAAAGAAGAATGTTGTTCAATCTTTATAAAGGCTTTACAATATGTATCGTCGTTATACTACGTAATCATTGATTTAGTATAATTAAACTTTTAATATATTCTATGAAAATATTAAAAGTGCCTTTTTATGCAGATGTATCATAAAATGGGTAACACCTCAATGTTTGTGCGTCATATCACAAAGGAAGGGTTGATGGGTTCCCTTTCGTTGAACTCATTATCTACATCAACAGGAGGAATTTCAACAGAAGAGGATTGGTGGGCTCCCTCTTCATTGAACTCATTATCTACGCCAACAAGAGGGATTTCAACAGAAGAGAATTGGTGGTTCTCAGATCGTTAAATTCCTTCATCATGAGGGGAGGGTGGTTGTGCAAAATCTTCTTCCAACACTTTGCCTTTATCGCTTCTGTCTTTTTAAGATTTCTCAAACTTATTCTGTATTTTCAACATTTGTTATTGCAAACCCTACACTCCTACAGTTTTGTATTCATTGTTCCTTGATATTCCATAAACCATTTCTTCTCGCCTTTAAGCAGCACAATTATTACTTTCAGATTTTTTTTCACTGCAGTGTACGTTGGCTGCAGGGCGATGTCGCCTGAAACGACTGGCCTCATATCATATGATACAGGTGAATGTGGTCTACCTTAGAGGTTCACAATTTTGGAATTGCGTAGCTGGAGCTAGAGCTGGACTGAGTAGTACTTCCTCTGGATTGGCATCAAATTGCGCTAATCCTCTTTCAGATCAAAAAATTAATCATAAACCTGCAAATTATTTCAGAAATAAATACTTTAATAATTAAAACTCCTAAGATAACATCAGGATTTATTTTTAAATAACTAAATGTAACACATATATAGCACCTAAACGACACTTAAGTAACATNTCAACAGAAGAGGATTGGTGGGCTCCCTCTTCATTGAACTCATTATCTACGCCAACAAGAGGGATTTCAACAAAAGAGAATTGGTGATTCTCAGATCGTTAAATTCCTTCATCATGAGGGGAGGGTGGTTGTGCAAAATCTTCTTTCAACACTTTGTCTTTATCGGTTCTGTCTTTTTAAGATTTCTCAAACTTATTCTGTATTTTCAACATTTGTTATTGCAAACCCTACATTCCTACAGTTTTGTATTCATTGTTCATTGATATTCCGTAAACCATTTCTTCTCGCCTTTTAGCAGCACAATTATTACTTTCAGATTTCTTTTCACTGCAGTGTACGTTGGCTCCAGGGCGATGTCGTCTGAAACGACTGGCCTCATATCATATGATACAGGTGAATGTGGTCTGCCTTAGAGGTTCACAATTTTGGAATTGCGTAGGTGGAGCTGGAGCTGGACTGAGTAGTACTTCCTCTGGATTGGCGATCAAATTGCGCTAATCCTCTTTCAGATCAAAAAATTAATCATAAACCTGCAAATTATTTCAGAAATAAATACTTTAATAATCAAAACTCCTAAGATAACATCAGGATTTATTTTTAAATAACTAAATGTAACACATATATAACACCTAAACGACACTTAAGTAACANGCAACTTCATCGGGCATTATTCTTACTTTATTCCCTCCCATTCTAAATATCATTCTTTCATAGTGCCAACATGGCAATATTTGCAGTGTCAAGACATTGTCTTGAGGATAAGAAGGAAGTTAAAAAAATTGATCAATATTCATTACTTTCAGGTCATTCATGGTGTCCTAAAAAATGGCAGGTCTGACCTTATCAAGTACATATCTTACTATGGATAGTCGGCTTCTACAACTCATGGACTTTGGATTCGCAAACCTACAAAAAAATATATAATGTAATAAATATTAAGTGTCATTTAGTCATTATTAAGGTGTTATTTCAGAGTCATTTAGTCATTATTAGGGTGTAGGGTTGACGGTTTAGGCAGGGAAATTTTATTTTAGCATTATTGAGGTGATATTTAAGCGTTATTATGGTATTACTCAAGTATTGTTTAAGTATTATTTATAAATTATTATTGTATTATTTCGGTGGTGTTTTGTCGTGTTAAATTGGTATTTATTAATAATATCAGATATTGTTCAGGTATTATTGTGATATTATTATGATATTATTATGGTATTATTACGGTATTATTTTAGTGGTCTTCTATGTATTACTTCGGAATGATTTCGGTGTGACTGGTGTTATTTTGGTGTTAGTATGAAGTTATTTCACAAATTGATGTATTGTTCTAGTATTATTAAGGTATTACTAAAATATTATTTAGGCTGAGTTCTATGTTTTAATTTGGCATGATTTTGGTCTGAATATTGGGTATAAAATTGTAATGATTGAATCTTTCATACGATCATACTTGGATGGCTATACAATTTGATATTGACTTATTGAACCTTAATGAGAATGTGATTCATCTTTAATTCATTTATGTTACTATAATTTTAAGAATATGAGTATTCAAAAATGGATTATAAGAGATAGCAAGTCAAAATAAGGAGGCATATCCACATTGAGAGCTAATTCATCTCGACCTATATCTAATATAATTGTATAAGATAGAGAGGATGGAATTGATTCGCAAAAAAGGGAGAAGAAAGAATTCAAAGATTACAAAGTGGGTATAGAGGTTGTTATTCAATGTGTTATTTAAGGTAGGAAAAAATATTAGCTGGAGCCTCTTCAAACTTTGATGCAATAACAACCTCTGGACAAAAACTCTTATTCAACCCTAACTTAAACTAATCTTCATATACAAAATCAATGTGTTAACAATCATGTCAAAGTCAAACCACATCATCATACATAATGTTCAAGTAAAAAAAAGGAGGAAAAAATAATGGATTATTAGAGTTAATAAAAAGTAAGGAACAAATGTGAGTAAATGAAGGCATGGAATTTTTCATTTAAGCTACTCATTAATTAACCATATTTCATTCATTATGCTCACATAAATTTCATATAAAGCACGATAGGTTGATTTGAAATAATGAAGAATTATATAATTTGATGAGATCTTGGACCATAATTTACATAACCATCATAAGCTCAAAAAAAATAAATGAATGATTTTTTGGCAATATTTTGTCCAATCAACAACCATTCTAAATCATAACCAAAATAATCTTCCCAGCTCAGATACTGAGCTTTTGAAAAATCATTTCAATATAATAAAAGCATTAATTCGAAGCAAATAAAGAAAATTTTGTTTACTCTAAAGGTGAAGTTATGTATTTATGATATACCTCTTAATAATAAGTATGCATTTTACAAAGGTGTCAAAAATTGACTCTACTCGCCAACTCGACCTAAACCCGACTTTAAAAATTTGAGTTTGGGTCGGGTTCGAGTTAGGAATCCTAATTCGTTTAATTTTTCAAGTCAGGTGACCTGAAATTAACCCGCTAACCTAAAATTGACTCAAAATCGGCCAGAATTTGACCTTATTTTGACTCAAATGGTTGTTAAGGCTTCTATTAAATAAGTTAAATAGGTCGGGTTTGATTCAGAGGGTTGAAGGTTGGCTAGCTTAGGGTTTGATTTTCTAATCCGTTTAATATTTGGGTTAGACACAAACTCGACCCGTGAATCCGATTTGACACCCCTAATATTACAAATATCAATTTTCTTGGTTATACTGATTTCATGATAGCATACAAATGAATTCATAACACTTGAGATTAGGGTTTACGAAACTGAAACCAATTTTACGTAAAACAGATAATATAGAAAAAGGCTCAAAGAAGAATCAACAGAACAGTCAGACGAACTTAGAGTCGAGGATGTGTACAAAGATTTTGTAATTGGGCTAACAAAGAACAGGAAGAGATTTGTGATTAAGATAAAAAAGAGATAATCAACTCGGTTGAAAACGATAAAAAAGAGGCATGTTCAATGATTGGAATCAAATAGGTTGAATCAATGTTCTAGAGATTGTGAAGGCAAAAAACATTAAAGGAAAATAATACGGGCTACGAGCAAACCAAGCATAATGAGCACACATGGTGAGAGATGTAGATGCATGACAGAAGCCGAAAGTCAGAATAAGTGAGAAACATTTGAGAGAGAGTCTCACAAAAAGCACGAAAAGCAAGCATAAAGGCTGAAATGGATCACACAGAAAGTGGGAAAAAATAGTCTCCAAAGAAAGATAAAAAGGAATCATTAAATGAAAGGTTTAACCTTTATTATAAAGATCCAACAAGATAAGACTAAATATTTAAACTAATCTTACAATAACAAATAACATGATTGGTAATGATAACTAAATACAGATTAAGAATAAACTAGTAATAAATATAATGATACTAAGGCTAAAATACTATACATGAGTTAATTCATCTTTGTTCCGCATCAATGGATATGCATAAGAATTATTGAAGATGACATATAATTCACGTTTGTCCCACATCAATAGAAACACATATGAATAAATGAACTAAGAAAAGCCACGTGCAAATTAATTTTCAATAATATAGAATCTGCATCCATTTGGATCCTTAATATTATCTACAGCTGCCAAGACGTACATTTGCCAAATCGACAATAGGCTGGCCATCTAAGGGCAAAAATGATAAATAACTTATATTTTCCATAATATGTAGTCCCTGACACCTAATAATGAAAAAAATACAAAAAAAAAAACTTTTCTTCACTAACATACTAATAACTATAAAAAACATCACAAATTTTGCAGTAACACTAGCACATTTTCTGATTAACAGAAAAAGGAAAAATAAATGCTCAAGCCAGAGCATCTAAAGAAATAAATTCCTACAGTAAAAGACCTTTAAGAAAGTTAAAAATAATTGAAGCTTAAAAATTGCTTGAATTTTGGTTTGACTACAAAATAACTTGAGCTAATTTTGAATTCAAGCCCCCGCTTAAAATCTAGTTAAAACCCCGTGTTTGGATTTAACCTGCCACACTCAAATGTACTAATGTTTCCTTATAATATAGCTCAAAATGTATACATAAATATAATAATATAAAAATATTAAAATAAAGTATAAAATACTGATGAGGATGCCTAGGGACTAGAGGTTATAATATGATATGCACAAAATCACAAAATGCATACAAAATTTAGCCAGTTACAAACTCTAATTTTTAATATTGTTTCTTTTCATGAAAACTGAAAATTCTAAAAAAAATCAATTCATATGACATTCATATTTTTTCTCCTTCAAACAATGCTTAGAGATCTACAACAATTAAAAGCAAGCTATTACTTTAAATTTACCGACTCGTAGAAATATAAATTATATTAAACTTAAATAAAATCAATAAGTCATTCAATTAACGACAATATTTCGAAAAAAGAAGTAAGAGAAAAAAAGTTCACAAAATTAGCAAAATTAAGCATCACATCAATAAAGAGAAAATCTCTCCAATAAATATTCAAATATTCCAGTTCATCACAGAATTGACTTTCAAAAGTAGAAAAAATTTGATTGCCTGGCTCTAACTTGATTCAAAAGCAATAGTAATGTATGAGATCCAATAGAATGCCCAATCTAAAAATCTTGAAAAGAAGGGAAAATCAATAAAGAATATGTTGCAAGAGTTGCCAAAATCCCAGCTAAGCAAAAATATAGAACTCACTAAAGGATGTCCCGAGAGAGTCCCTAGGTCAATCAAAGAAGAGAATGGAAGTCTACTCGATACTAGAGCGTCCAAACAGACGTAGAATCGTGTCCTGGGATGGACAGGATGAGATTCCTACCCCGTGTCCAACTATAGCAAGAAATTTTCCGCTACTTCGTTGTTAAGGGCCGTGTGGGCTTTATTTTTTTTATTTTTGAATTAGAATTATGTTTTAATTGATACCTTAGTATAAGTATGTTTCTTAGTACTTGCTTTGAGGATTTTGCTTTGGTTATGTTAATTGGAAACTTTGTTTGTCTANCCCGTGTCCAACTATAGCAAGAAATTTTCCGCTACTTCGTTGTTAAGGGCCGTGTGGGCTTTATTTTTTTTTTTATTTTTGAATTAGAATTATGTTTTAATTGATACCTTAGCATAAGTATGTTTCTTAGTACTTGCTTTGGGGATTTTGCTTTGGTTATGTTAATTGGAGACTTTGTTTGTCTGATTCCTTCAATTTGAAGAGTTTAGCCTCTCTTTTTTTTCATGTGGTGAATTTGTAACTTGAAGAGAAAAGGTGGTGGATCCTCCCTCTAAAGTCATAACTCTNTGCATTTTTATGCAGATGTATCATAAAATGGGTAACACCTCAATGTTTGTGCGTCATATCACAAAGGAAGGGGTTCAACAAGGGGAGGTTTGATGGGTTCCCTTTCGTTGAACTCATTATCTACATCAACAGGAGGAATTCCAACAGAAGAGGGTTGGTGTGCTCCCTCTTCATTGAACTCATTATCTACGCCAACAAGAGGGATTTCAACAGAAGAGAATTGGTGGGCTCTCAGATCGTTAAATTCCTTCACTTCATCATGAGGGGAGGGTGGTTTTGCAAAATCTTCTTCCAACACTTTGCCTTTATCGGTTTTGTCTTTTTAAGATTTCTCAAACTTATTCTGTATTTTCAACATTTGTTATTGCAAACCCTACACTCCTACAGTTTTGTATTCATTGTTCCTTGATATTCTGTAAACCATTTCTTCTCGCCTTTAAGCAGCACAATTATTACTTTTAGATTTTTTTTCACTCAGTGTACGTTGGCTCCAGGTCGATGTCGGCTGAAACGACTGGCCCCATATCATATGATACAGGTGAATGTGGTCTGCCTTAGAGGTTCACAATTTTGGAATTGCGTAGCTGGAGCTGGAGCTAGACTGAGTAGTACTTCCTCTGGATTGGCAATCAAATTGCGCTAATCCTCTTTCAGATTAAGAAATTAATCATAAACCTGCAAATTATTTCAGAAATAAATACTTTAATAATTAAAACTCCTAAGATAACATCAGGATTTACTTTTAAATAACTAAATGTAACACATATAACACCTAAACAACACTTAAGTAACATCTAACAATGTAAATGTCTTGTTTGTTCAGTGTTGAGCCTCTTAAAGGCTATATTAATTTGTGATAAACTCCAGCTTACATTTGATGGCCACCTCAATATTCGAGGTCTAGCCTCAAGAGCGTCAAGAGTGATCTTGCTCATAAAATCAGAGTTGTGTAAGAGATAAGTAATATTCAGTTTTGCACAAAAAAAAAGTTTTGTGAGGTTTATGCAATATACTAACCGTTAGCAAAAAAAAAAAAACCATTGATATATCCCAAAGTCTGGTTTCGCATTATTTCGATGGCTACTGCATTAACTTGCTCAATGAGAAATTCATAAAGAACAGCAGAACAATTAAATAAGGTGAAAGTCTGTACATTTTCGCCAAAGGTGTAAAGTCCTTTGGATACACTAAAATTACTAGAACGAAAAAATAAATTTTATAACAAAAATTTTCAAAACAATTTATCAAAAAGAGTAGAAGACTCCCCGTTTGCAAAATATAAAATATCATTCTTTATTTGTCGGGCATGACCACAACACAAGATGAAACTTTTTTCCACTTTGACACCTCTCATCTATTTGACATGACGATCAGTGGGGCAACTTCATCGGGCATTATTCTTACTTTATTCCCTCCCATTCTAAATATCATTCTTTCATAGTGCCAACATTGCAATATTTGTAGTGTCAAGACATTGTCTTGAGGATAAGAAGGGGGTTAAAAAAACTGATCAATATTCATTACTTTCACGTCATTCATGGTGTCCTAAAATATGGCAGGTCTGACCTTATCAAGTAAATATCTTCCTACGGATAGTCGGCATCTACAACTCATGGACTTTGGATTCAANTTAAGCTACTCATTAATTAACCATATTTCATTCATTATGCTCACATAAATTTCATATAAAGCACGATAGGTTGATTTGAAATAATGAAGAATTATATAATTTGATGAGATCTTGGACCATAATTTACATAACCATCATAAGCTCAAAAAAAATAAATGAATGATTTTTTGGCAATATTTTGTCCAATCAACAACCATTCTAAATCATAACCAAAATAATCTTCCCAGCTTAGATACTGAGCTTTTAAAAAATCATTTCAATATAATAAAAGCATTAATTCGAAGCAAATAAAGAAAATTTTGTTTACTCTAAAGGTGAAGTTATGTATTTATGATATACCTCTTAATAATAAGTATGCATTTTACAAAGGTGTCAAAAATTGACTCTACANAGCATTAATTCGAAGCAAATAAAGAAAATTTTGTTTACTCTAAAGGTGAAGTTATGTATTTATGGTATACCTCTTAATAATAAGTATGCATTTTACAAAGGTGTCAAAAATTGACTCTACTCGCCAACTCGACCTAAACCCGACTTTAAAAATTTGAGTTTGGGTCGGGTTCGAGTTAGGAATCCTAATTCGTTTAATTTTTCAAGTCAGGTGACCTGAAATTAACCCGCTAACCTAAAATTGACTCAAAATCGGCCAGAATTTGACCTTATTTTGACTCAAATGGTTGTTAAGGCTTCTATTAAATAAGTTAAATAGGTCGGGTTTGATTCAGAGGGTTGAAGGTTGGCTAGCTTAGGGTTTGATTTTCTAATCCGTTTAATATTTGGGTTAGACACAAACTCGACCCGTGAATCCGATTTGACACCCCTAATATTACAAATATCAATTTTCTTGGTTATACTGATTTCATGATAGCATACAAATGAATTCATAACACTTGAGATTAGGGTTTACGAAACTGAAACCAATTTTACGTAAAACAGATAATATAGAAAAAGGCTCAAAGAAGAATCAACAGAACAGTCAGACGAACTTAGAGTCGAGGATGTGTACAAAGATTTTGTAATTGGGCTAACAAAGAACAGGAAGAGATTTGTGATTAAGATAAAAAAGAGATAATCAACTCGGTTGAAAACGATAAAAAAGAGGCATGTTCAATGATTGGAATCAAATAGGTTGAATCAATGTTCTAGAGATTGTGAAGGCAAAAAACATTAAAGGAAAATAATACGGGCTACGAGCAAACCAAGCATAATGAGCACACATGGTGAGAGATGTAGATGCATGACAGAAGCCGAAAGTCAGAATAAGTGAGAAACATTTGAGAGAGAGTCTCCCAAAAAGCGCGAAAAGCAAGCATAAAGTCTGAAATGGATCACACGNAATAATACGGGCTACGAGCAAACCAAGCATAATGAGCACACATGGTGAGAGATGTAGATGCATGACAGAAGCCGAAAGTCAGAATAAGTGAGAAACATTTGAGAGAGAGTCTCACAAAAAGCACGAAAAGCAAGCATAAAGGCTGAAATGGATCACACAGAAAGTGGGAAAAAATAGTCTCCAAAGAAAGATAAAAAGGAATCATTAAATGAAAGGTTTAACCTTTATTATAAAGATCCAACAAGATAAGACTAAATATTTAAACTAATCTTACAATAACAAATAACATGATTGGTAATGATAACTAAATACAGATTAAGAATAAACTAGTAATAAATATAATGATACTAAGGCTAAAATACTATACATGAGTTAATTCATCTTTGTTCCGCATCAATGGATATGCATAAGAATTATTGAAGATGACATATAATTCACGTTTGTCCCACATCAATAGAAACACATATGAATAAATGAACTAAGAAAAGCCACGTGCAAATTAATTTTCAATAATATAGAATCTGCATCCATTTGGATCCTTAATATTATCTACAGCTGCCAAGACGTACATTTGCCAAATCGACAATAGGCTGGCCATCTAAGGGCAAAAATGATAAATAACTTATATTTTCCATAATATGTAGTCCCTGACACCTAATAATGAAAAAAATACAAAAAAAAAAACTTTTCTTCACTAACATACTAATAACTATAAAAAACATCACAAATTTTGCAGTAACACTAGCACATTTTCTGATTAACAGAAAAAGGAAAAATAAATGCTCAAGCCAGAGCATCTAAAGAAATAAATTCCTACAGTAAAAGACCTTTAAGAAAGTTAAAAATAATTGAAGCTTAAAAATTGCTTGAATTTTGGTTTGACTACAAAATAACTTGAGCTAATTTTGAATTCAAGCCCCCGCTTAAAATCTAGTTAAAACCCCGTGTTTGGATTTAACCTGCCACACTCAAATGTACTAATGTTTCCTTATAATATAGCTCAAAATGTATACATAAATATAATAATATAAAAATATTAAAATAAAGTATAAAATACTGATGAGGATGCCTAGGGACTAGAGGTTATAATATGATATGCACAAAATCACAAAATGCATACAAAATTTAGCCAGTTACAAACTCTAATTTTTAATATTGTTTCTTTTCATGAAAACTGAAAATTCTAAAAAAAATCAATTCATATGACATTCATATTTTTTCTCCTTCAAACAATGCTTAGAGATCTACAACAATTAAAAGCAAGCTATTACTTTAAATTTACCGACTCGTAGAAATATAAATTATATTAAACTTAAATAAAATCAATAAGTCATTCAATTAACGACAATATTTCGAAAAAAGAAGTAAGAGAAAAAAAGTTCACAAAATTAGCAAAATTAAGCATCACATCAATAAAGAGAAAATCTCTCCAATAAATATTCAAATATTCCAGTTCATCACAGAATTGACTTTCAAAAGTAGAAAAAATTTGATTGCCTGGCTCTAACTTGATTCAAAAGCAATAGTAATGTATGAGCTCCAATAGAATGCCCAATCTAAAAATCTTGAAAAAGAAGGGAAAATCAATAAAGAATATGTTGCAAGAGTTGCCAAAATCCCAGCTAAGCAAAAATATAGAACTCACTAAAGGATGTCCCAAGAGAGTCCCTAGGTCAATCAAAGAAGAGAATGGAAGTCTACTCGATACTAGAGCGTCCAAACAGACGAAGAATCGTGTCCTGGGATGGACAGGATGAGATTCCTATCCCGTGTCCAACTATAGCAAGAAATTTTCCGCTACTTCGTTGTTAAGGGCCGTGTGGGCTTTATTTTTTTTTATTTTTGAATTAGAATTATGTTTTAATTGATACCTTAGTATAAGTATGTTTCTTAGTACTTGCTTTGGGGATTTTGCTTTGGTTATGTTAATTGGAGACTTTGTTTGTCTGATTCCTTCAATTTGAAGAGTTTAGCCTCTTTTTTTTTTCATGTGGTGAATTTGAAACTTGAAGAGAAAAGGTGGTGGATCCTCCCTCTAAAGTCATAACTCCACGAGATTGTCGTTTCGTCGTTCTCCCTGCTATTTTTAGTCCGGACAGCCACCAAACTCCTTCAATTACCCTAAAATCCCCGCCTACTTCGCATATCCCTCTATCTTGCCTTTCTACAACCTCTCTGCATTAAATGTGACCCTAAAACACCTTCTAGGAACTTTAGAATGGTGTCACTACTTACATAAAGGAGCGAAATAGAAGCAAAAAAGCAAAAGGTGAGCAATGTAAAAGATACAAGATAACTTGGTTCAACGCAAATGTCAAGCTGCAGGAAGTAGAACAGAGAACTGCAAGATGATTGCAACAAGGAAACCACAATTATTGGAGAAAGATAGCATCCCATATCACAAAAACAACAGCAAAACTCCAAACCAAAAGCAAAAACGTGAGGAGCTGTTATTGAAGCCTGGCATCAAATGTGTGTGTTGTACACAAGCAAACTCTAAATCAATCTCAAAAGGACAAAAAATTGAATGATTTTGAATTGTGTCAGCTCAACTAGAATCAATTTCCATCTAAATTTTATTCTGAATCCGATTCAAAACTGCTTAAACTAATGTCTATAGCTATACTAGATAGCAGCATTTACTTCCTTCAGAATAGTGCAACTTAAACAAAAAGCCATCTAAATAATATGAAGCCATTCAAATAAATACATAGCATTGTCAAAATCACGACAATCTACAGCTTCAAAGAGTAAATACTCAAAAAAAAAAAAGGTATGCTAACACAGTAAACTTATCAATTCTATAATTAGCAACTATTCACATAAATGAACAGCTATGTATCAATGGAAAAGAAGGATGGTCAATTTCACTTAAGGAGGCTCGAAAGAACACAGTTAAACAAGCATCAAGANTGAAGCCATTCAAATAAATACATAGCATTGTCAAAATCACGACAATCTACAGCTTCAAAGAGTAAATACTCACAAAAAAAAAAAAAAGGTATGCTAACACAGTAAACTGATCAATTCTATAATTAGCAACTATTCACATAAATGAACAGCTATGTATCAATGGAAAAGAAAGATGGTCAATTTCACTTAAGGAGGCTCAAAAGAACACAGTTAAACAAGCATCAAGTTTTTAAAACTAACAGCCTCACCAGACAGATCAATAGATTGATCATTGTAGCTGTGAATTGCAGCCGCCCAACCTACAATTAAAAAAATAGTATAATTAGTGCATAGTAGCGCATTGACCTACTTGTGTGTTTATCTTCACAAGACCCCTTGTCTCAATATAATTAGGGTTGAATAATCTGCTTGAGCATAAATAGTACTGTGCTTTATTTCGAGCCTATTGTACTCAAAACTTTGGNTAGCGCATTGACCTACTTGTGTGTTTATCTTCACAAGACCCCTTGTCTCAATATAATTAGGGTTGAATAATCGGCTTGAGCATAAATAGTACTGTGCTTTATTTCGAGCCTATTGTAGTCAAAACTTTGCCCACAAATTTGAGAAGCTGAAAAATAAAAGTAATAGAAACCATCTATTTGAATATTTTGGTATTGAGTATTTTGTTACCTCTTCCATCAAAAGTTGCATTATGAATGCAAATCTTGGAAACCAGTGTCAGAAATTGATTCCAGCAAAATAATAAACTTGAAATAAAATACTCACAAAAATATCGGTACAGTTTAAGAAAAAGCAAAAAAGATATTTAATCCATAATAAGTGCTGAAAGATGAGGAGCAAGATTAATTTACCAAAAAAAAAGTGAATGTCGCCAAGGCTACATCATAATACTTTGAATATAATAAAATCATTAAAATTTATCTTATACATTCACACAATTTAAAGAAGAAGGAAAAAGAAACGGTAACTGAGATTCACAATAGCCAAGGGAGGCATGGAAATNCCATCAAAAGTTGCATTATGAATGCAAATCTTGGAAACCAGTGTCAGAAATTGATTCCAGCAAAATAATAAATTTGAAATAAAATACTCACAAAAATATCGGTACAGTTTAAGAAAAAGCAAAAATGATATTTAATCCATAATAGGTGCTGAAAAATGAGGAGCAAGATTAATTTGCCAAAAAAAAAAAAGTAGATGTCGCCAAGGCTACATCATAATACTTTGAATATAATAAAATCATTAAAATTTATCTTATACATTCACACAATTTAAAGAAGATNTTTGAAATAAAATACTCACAAAAATATCGGTACAGTTTAAGAAAAAGCAAAAATGATATTTAATCCATAATATGTGCTGAAAAATGAGGAGCAAGATTAATTTACCAAAAAAAAAAAGTAGATGTCGCCAAGGCTACATCATAATACTTTGAATATAGTAAAATCATTAAAATTTATCTTATACATTCACACAATTTAAAGAAGAANTTATACTAGCTATATTTAGATGCACCAAATGATGTTAAGCTTTAATATAATATGATCGGTCTACTAAAAATGGAAAATGAAATCAAAATAGTAATATACTTTTATGATGAAAGCTGCAGCAGATCATAGTGATTAAAAAGATATTTTTCATCACAAATCTTGAGTGATAGAATGACACCAGCTAATAGGCCAATTTTTTTATTAGAACTAAACAAAAATATAGCAAGTCAAACTAATGAAGCATATTTATATGTAATATAATATACATATATTTACTTAAGAGTTGTCCAATCATGTTAATTTAACCTAAATGTTTCAACATTTAAAGTTAAACTTATCATTGTGATTATTATCATATATACATTGAAACATGTGCAAAAATCTTAATATTTATTATCACGGTAACTCATTATTGATGATATTTTGTATTACTTTTTGTTCCCTCTTCTTTTCTATATGTAGGCACATATATGCTTATCACAAAAATAATAATTCAATAAATACAAATTTCTTCAATTCTGACTACTTTATATATTGTATTAGAATAGAACTATTTATGACATCTCTTGCTCACAAACATGTTTTGTTTCTAAACATGTCATCTATTAGAGTTATTAGCCTAATTATTAGGCTAATTACTGCTGCAGTCATTATTGGCTTTTAATTGCTTCGTTTTTTTCCGTTTCTATATTTATGTATTTCCTAGTTGGTCGATTTCTAAATTTATGTCTTTCATTTTATTTTAGTTTTGTAATATGTGTTTATGCCCATTTTCATATTAATGNTCATTATTAGCTTTTAATTGCTTCCTTTTTTCCGTTTCTATATTTATGTATTTCCTAGTTGGTCTATTTCTAAATTTATGTCTTTCATTTTATTTTAGTTTTGTAAAATGTGTTTATGCCCATTTCCATATTAATGAAAGTATGCAACTCTATTCTCAAGTTAACGTGATATCAGAGCCATGGTTCGAAACCCTATAGCCTCTACTCGAGCCACCGCCCACCTGTAGGTCCTTCCTTGCAGATTTTGTCCTAAGCACCGGTGTCCAAGGGCTCTCTCCTGCCACTACATTTAGCGTACTTTTTTTCTCTATCACTGGCTAGCCTCTTGGCAAGCCTCCAGCAGCCAGATCTCAAAAGTTGCCCCTGCAGATTGCTGCTTGGCTTGTTGGCAGTTGTTTCCACCCATCAAAGATCCCTACCACCGGCCTGATCTTTCTTCAACCGACCTTTTTATTTCCCAACTACTGTTTTCAAGGTTATTTCCAGTCGTCGGGACTGCCTCTGTCCAACATTCAAAACTTGCCTATGTCTTGTNCCATGGGCTCTTCCCTGCCATTACATTTAGCGTTCTTTTTTTCTCTATCACTGGCTAGCCTCTTGGCAAGTCTCCAGCGGCCAGATCTCAAACGTTGCCCCTACAGATTGCTGCTTGGCTTGTTGGCAGTTGTTTCCAGCCATCAAAGATCTATACCACCGGCCTGATCTTTCTTCAACCGACCTTTCTATTTCCCAACTACTGTTTTCAAGGTTATTTCCCGTCGTCGGGACTGCCTCTGTCCAACATTCAAAACTTGCTTATGTCTTGGCAACCCAACATCACTTTGGCTCAGTTGGAATCATGGTGAACTCTTCCACCATTTAGCCTTCTCCCAACGGTATACTTAAGTCCACCGGAGGTTCGAAAATGATCTCAATTCCTCCCATAGACCGGAGGAGAGGAAAACCACATGAACTTTCTAATTACCACCCNTTGGAATCATGGTGAACTCTTCCACCATTTAGCCTTCTCCCAACGGTATACTTAAGTCCATCGGAGGTTCGACAATGATCTCAATTCCTCCACAGGCCGGAGGAGAGGAAAACCACATGAACTTTCTAATTACCACCTNGGTTCGACAATGATCTCAATTCCTCCACAGGCCGGAGGAGAGGAAAACCACATGAACTTTCTAATTACCACCCATAAGTTGAACGGATCTATATTTCTCCAATGGTCCGAGCCATATCTTTCTTCATTAAGGGACGCAAGAAATTCAGCTATCTCACGGGAATGACTCATGAACCTCCTAAAACTGAATCGACGTTTGAAGCGTGGGAAGTGGAGAATTTCATTGTCATATTGTGACTGATTAACTCCATGGACACTGTGATTGGTCGTTCGTATATGTATCCTCCTTCTGCCAGCATAGACTGCAGTTCAAGATGTCTACTAAAATGTAGGGAATTCCAGCCAACTTTATGAGGTTTCCAAAAAAAACTGTGAGGCGAAATAGGTATCGAGGACTGTGACTCAATACTAGAATGGTTTGTTAGCCTTATGTATGGAATGTGATATCTACAATGACTGTATGTGAGAATCTCCGGCAGATCTTTCCCTCCTCCAAAAAATTGTAGAAAAAAATCGTGTTCAAATTTTTGACAGGCCTTCACAAAGATCTTGATGAAGTTCAGGGTCGTATCTTTGGTCGAGATTTCCTTTCACTCATGTTGCATTCACAGAGATTCGACGTGAAGAGAGTCGGAGACTTGTCATGCTAGGCACTTCCGCATCAATCANGACAGGCCTTCACAAAGATCTTGATGAAGTTCGGGGTCGTATCTTTGGTCGAGATTTCCTTTCACTCATGCTAAATTCACAGAGATTCGACGTGAAGAGAGTCAGAGACTTGTCATACTAGACACTTCCACATCAGTCGAATCATCTACCTTGATCACTAATAGTACTCAACACTCAACCATGCCATCTCGAGCCACTGGCTCCACTTGTCACTATTTTGATAAACCCAACCATACTCGTAATAAGTGTTGGAAATTCAACGGTAAACCGGCATACAAACCTGCAGCAAAATCCTCCTCTGTCAAGGGTATCACTACGACACATGAATCGTTATAGCACAACCAACTCCCACTCGAAACACTCTGGAATCACCCCTCTCTTAAGAGTCAGATGGAATAATTAATCAAGCTGCTTGGATCTAAATAACTCTCTTCCGGCCCATCTACCTCTCATATCCGTCAAGATATTCATATGGCGCTAACCTCCTTCGTCTCTTCTAGTCCAAAAAAATATCATTGATTCAGGTTTCACCGACCACGTAACTAGATGCTCTCAAACTTTCTCGATATATTATCCATGCTCTGGGAAAGATACAGTTAAAATTATTGATGACTCCTATAATCTCATTGTTGGTCAAGGGTTGGTTGTGTTAACAGTCGGTCTCATTGTAGAATTTGTTACATGTACCTTTGTTGAAGTGTAATATTTTATCCATCAGTACATTGATTGTGTTGCTCATATTTCTTCTGATGTTTGTATCATCCAGGTTTGTTGCTCAAAAAGGATGATTGGAACTACTAAGATAGCAGTCGGTCTATACTTCTTCCAAGAGAAAGGCATGGAGAACAATGACATGACTTCCAGTAGTTGCAAATTTTCTAAATCAACTGAATCTTATTATATTGTTATATTGTCATTTGGATTATCCTAATTTTCAATAATTAAAACAATTGGATTCGTCGATGTTTACCAATAAAAATCTTGCTAGCATTAAATGTGATATTTGTAAATTAACTAAGTAACATCGTGTTTCATATCCAACCAACTCTTACATGCCTTCCGCTCCTTTTCTTCATTCATACACGATGACTTATGAGAACCCTCTCACACTCATAACTACACTAATAAAAAGTAGTTTCTCACCTTGATTGATAACCGCACTCGAATGACATAAGTCTATATCTTAAAAGATAAATTTGAAGTTGTTACTTTCAAAAACTTCCACTCCATCTTGACACAATTCAAAACGTCAATTCAAGTCCTTGGAATTAATAATGGTTGTGAATTTTTTAACTCTATATTGAGTGAATTTTTTATAAGGGCATCTTCCATTGTAGCTCATGTACGAACGCTCAACAAAATGTGTTAGCCGATAGAAAAAATTGGCGCCTTCTCGAAGTGGCTCATTTCATTATGTCCTGAAAAAGTTTTGGACAATGTCATGCTTAGTGTCACTCACCTCATCAATAGTCCCTACAAAAATTCACAATTCCATAACTCCATTAGCCATATTAATGTCATGTTTCCCTACCAATCGATATTTAACTACCCTTGATCCCAAAATTTTCAATCTTTGTTCGAAACACTGCTCCTGATAGTAGTACACAATAAAATGTGTTTTTCTTGGATACTTTAACACTCAAAAAGGCTATCGGTGTCTTGATCCTATCACAAATAAACTCTAAGTGTTGATGTCTCCTTTGAAAGTATCTCTTACGTTCCTATCACAACTTCATGTGAGGGGAAGTTAGATTTCTTGGACACTGTTTTTTATCCCACTCATGGATATTTCTCCAACCACTATATCTAATGAGTCATTTGTCCCTCAAGATCCGCCACCTACCAGACAACCAGAAACTCCTCCCACTTTCCGTGTTTATGCAAGGCGTACTCGACCTGATGTTCCTACTCTGGAGCTCGCAACCTCTTTATAAGATCTANCGTATTAATGTCATGTTTCCCTACCAATCGATATTTAACTACCCTTGATCCCAAAATTTTCAATCTTTGTTCAAAACACTGCTCCTGATAGTAGTACACAATATCTAAGATCAATAAAATGTGTTTTCCTTCGACNCATGTGCAAAAATCTTGATATTTATTATCACGGTATTAACTAATTATTGATGATATTTTCTATTACTTTTTGTTCCCTCTTCTTTTCTATATGTAGGCACATATATGCTTATCACAAAAATAATAATTCAATAAATACAAATTTCTTCAATTCTGACTACTTTATATATTGTATTAGAATAGAACTATTTATGGCATCTCTTGCTCACAAACATGTTTTGTTTCTAAACATGTCATCTATTAGAGTTATTAGACTAATTATTAGGCTAATTACTGCTGCATNATATTGTTATATTGTCATTTGGATTATCCTAATTTTCAATAATTAAAACAATTGGATTCGTCGATGTTTACCGNAAAGGCATGGAGAACAATGACATGACTTCCAGTAGTTGCAAATTTTCTAAATCAACTGAATCTTATTATATTATTATATTGTCATTTGGATTATCCTAATTTTCAATAATTAAAACAATTGCATTCGTCGATGTTTACCAATAAAAATCTTGCTAGCATTAAATGTGTGATTTGTCAATTAACTAAGTAACATCGTGTTTCATATCCAACCAACTCTTGCATGCCTTCCGCTCCTTTTCTTCATTCATACACGATGACTTATGAGAACCCTCTCACACTCCTAACTACACTAATAAACAGTGGTTTCTCACCTTGATTGATGACCGCACTCGAATGACATAAGTTNCTCCTTTTCTTCATTCATACACGATGACTTATGAGAACCCTCTCACACTCCTAACTACACTAATAAACAGTGATTTCTCACCTTGATTGATGACCGCACTCGAATAACATAAGTCTATATCTTAAAAGATAAATTTGAAGTTGTTACTTTCAAAAACTTCCACTCCATCTTGACACAATTCAAAACGTCAATTCAAGTCCTTGGAATTAATAATGGTCGTGAATTTTTTAACTCTATATTGAGTGAATTTTTTATAAGGGCATCTTCCATCGTAGCTCATGTACGAACACTCAACAAAATGTGTTAGCCGATAGAAAAAATTGACGCCTTCTCGAAGTGGCTCGTTTCATTATGTCCTGAAAAAGTTTTGGACAATATCATGCTTAGTGCCACTCACCTCATCAATAGTCCCTACAAAAATTCATAATTTCATAACTCCATTAGCCGNTAATGGTCGTGAATTTTTTAACTCTATATTGAGTGAATTTTTTATAAGGGCATCTTCCATCGTAGCTCATGTGCGAACACTCAACAAAATGTGTTAGCCGATAGAAAAAATTGACGCCTTCTCCAAGTGGCTCGTTTCATTATGTCCTGAAAAAGTTTTGGACAATATCATGCTTAGTGCCACTCATCTCATCAATAGTCCCTACAAAAATTCACAATTTCATAACTCCATTAGCCATATTAATGTCATGTTTCCCTACCAATCGATATTTAACTACCCTTGATCCCAAAATTTTCAATCTTTGTTCGAAACACTGCTCCTGATAGTAGTACACAATATCTAAGATCAATAAAATGTGTTTTCCTTGGATACTTTGCCACTCAAAAAGGCTATCGGTGTCTTGATCCTATCACAAATAAACTCTAAGTGTCGACGTCTCCTTTGAAAGTATCTCTTACTTTCCTATCACTACTTCATGTGAGGGGAAGTTAGATTTCTTGGACGCTATTTTTTTATCCCACTATATTTCTCCAACCACTATATCTAATGAGTCCTCTGTCCCTCAACATCCGCCACCCACCAAACAACCAGAAACTCCTCCCACTTTCCGTGTTTATACAAGGCANGTCTCCTTTGAAAGTATCTCTTACTTTCCTATCACTACTTCATGTGAGGGGAAGTTAGATTTCTTGGACGCTGTTTTTTATCCCACTATATTTCTCCAACCACTATATCTAATGAGTCCTCTGTCCCTCAAGATCCTCCACCCACCAAACAACCAGAAACTCCTCCCACTTTCCGTGTTTATACAAGGCGTACTCGACCTGATGTTCCTACTCTGGAGCTCGCTACCTCTTTACAAGATCTGGAATCCACTCCCGTCGACATCCCCAACACTAACCATACTCCAAATAAG